>JAQBSW010007887.1:0-37655 GCA_029291075.1 Eudiplozoon nipponicum
TACCGGATACTAACACTATGGTTTCCGAGCCGGTACATGATACCAACCTGTTGGATATAAATTTATGCTAAAGTTCACCCGACTCGGAAACCATAGTGTTAGTATCCGGTACTCATCGATTTCAAAAAAGGTATCAGTTACTAACACAATAGCCATAGTGTTAGTATCCTATACAGACTCGGTATATATATTATATAGTGTGAGTTAGCATTGAAGTCGCATTGTCGTTGACTTTAGATTATGTTAGCTTCACTATAAAGGTTTACACATTCGTCTAGGAGATTGTACCGTCCTATTATTCCACATTCTTCTACAAAATATATAGTGGTTAAAGGGCGTAATACCGGCTCCTACTGATGAGTCGCCAGTAAGCACGAAACGAATGTGAATGAGATTATACTTTCCGTTCATGCTGCCTTTAGTTTATCCTTCTGGTCACAACTGAACTAATTTGTTACTAGGTTCGCAAACCCTAATACATACTTGCATATATATTAGTTCTTCGCAACAAACAGTATTTAACTGTAATATATTGAAATGAATGATGTCATGCTTACCGCGAAATGTGATAACTGATATCGATGAAGGCCAGAGTGTATGGTTTAACTGGAGTAACAGGTGTTCGGAAATTGTTGTAATTCTCAATTTTGGGTGAACTTTAGCATAAATTTATGTCCAACAGGTTGGTATCATGTACCGACTCGGAAACCATAGTGTTAGTATCCGGTACTCATCGATTTCAAAAAAGGTATCAGTTACTAACACAATAGCCATAGTGTTAGTATCCTTTTCAGACTCGGTATATATATTATATAGTGTGAGTTAGCATTGAAGTCGCATTGTCGTTTACTTTAGATTAAGTTAGCTTCACTATTACACGTTTACACATTCGTCTAGGAGATTGTACCGTCCTATTATTCCACATTCTTCTACCGAATATATAGTGGTTAAAGGTCGTAATACCGGCTCCTACTGATGAGTCGCCAGTAAGCACGAAACGAATGTGCATGAGATTATACTTTCCATTCATGCTGCCTTTGTTTTATCCTTCTGGTCACAACTGAACTAATTTGTTACTAGGTTCGCAAAACCTAATACATACTTGCATATATATTAGTTCTTCGCAACAAACAGTATTTAAGTCATCAGTTTTCACATTAAGTGATAATCATGCAATCATTCTATTAAATATTCAGAAGTTGTATATTGTTTGTAATGTTTAACTAATACATATGCAATTTTGCAATAGGTATTGCGTGCCAAGTAACAAATTAGTTCAACGCAAATCACCGTTAGTGTTTACTTGTTGTCATTGATCTTAGAAATTCCGCATTCCACTGCATTAATAGATAACTTCAAAATTTGCGGAATAATTTCGTAGATTCTTTTTGCGCACTCTGACATTTTTACACAAAGTATTTTGAAATGGTAACAATGCAAAAATTAACGCTAAAGTTGGGTAATCTGCAAGAAAAATGTCTTCAAGTTGCATTTCTCATATCCAGTCTAACAATTTAATAGTTCAAAGCGAACTTTGGTTTTTCACGACTATGTTGTATTGGATAATAAAGAAATTATTGATAGAGAATTTTAACGTCACACTTCACTCACGACACATCTACAATGAATTATTTGTACTAATTTTTTTTGTTCGTTTTTTCTCTTTTTACTACATAAATGTTTATTTCGTGGCTATTTGGTATATTCTATTCATATTTGAATGATTTTAATAATTCAGTTTGTATGTCCAATTATGCAGAAATTAATGGCGCGAGTGGTATTAAAATGTACTCAGATTATTCATTTCAGGTGGCTAAAAATAAGCACCAATCCCTCTTTATAACCAGTTGCACAACATGAAAATATTCTGTTTTGTATTTGATTTGAAAGCTTTTTCTGTTTAACTTATTTATTATTAACGTTGTTAAATTGATTATTGAGCTTTTCGCATTAATATCAATTAAAAATATAAATTATTTACCAAGCAGATGTTGGCTGTTGACATCATAGGACGCCTAAGTTTTTTTAACTTTTTCGCTTAAATTTGTTGTTGCCGTTTTATACGCCACTGTTACAGTGACATAACTTGAGGCGAAGAACTTGCAAATGGCCTTATTTAGGTCTAATGAAAATGTCATAAATTATTCCCAGGGAGCGCAAGACTCAAAACAGTAAAGGAAAGGAAGAATTCTGGAGTTAGCAGTCGAACTTTATGAATTTGAAACAAATAACGTATTATTATATAAATTTATTTAAATAACGGAGGATTTTTCACGAGTAAACTCCTATATGTAACGATGCTGAAAAAAGTAAATGTGCTAAGCAGAAGCATGACTAATCATTCATAATTAGAACAACAGGTTCGTATGCTAGAGGGAAAGATGAATAGCTGCATCGTAGAGTTCAGAAATATTAATTCTCGTCTAGATCGAACAAGTATTGTCACCACTAATCTAATCCTCATAAGAGACATAAGTCACATGGGCGTATACAATAGAAATCCTTCCAGAATCTAGCGAATTCTGAATATGGCGCGTCTGTGTAAGATGAAGGAAAGTCTTCAATAATTGGTGTATAACAACGTTGCAATACCAGAATTTGTACTTTTAATACTAATAAAAATATTATGTCGATTTCCTGTGGCTACATTAACTAAAGGATTGAAAAAAATGAATTGCAGCATGAAAACTAATACCACTTTGGTACACAAGGTGAAAAAATTATCGTGAGTTTATTGTTAAGCAGTGGAGTCTGAGTTTTCCCCGTGGAAAATTTAATGCGCGCCACTATTCATATCTCTGTTTAAATTTATATTTTTACTAATAACCTAATAGCGCTTTGCTTCCGTTCTAGTCATTTTTTGATTTGTTGATTTGCAGGAACACACGAAATACGAAGATGCCTGATACAATATTGATAATAAATCTTTCATTTCTTCATCTATATTTTAGCTGCTGCTAAACAAGCTACTATTAAAAAGTTTTCAGTAATGTAGAAATCGGTCAAATAGGCGAATCTGATTTTTTCTTTAACCTTTCATTCAGTTAATACTGGCGTCCTATGTAAAAAGATTTATCCTCTCTTCATAATTTAATTTAATATCGCATGGTATCATGTATGCAAAATTATGACAAAACTGGGATGGCTAATTGGCGCCTTAGGTTTTAAGTGATGCCTACCCAGTTCACCTAAATGGATAGCAGATCGAAAACACGTAATTGAGCAAAAAACTGCAAATTGTATGCAAAGCGTGACGTCGGTAGTGTAGGAGATGTTTTGCATGACGCAAAACCAAATACACCCGACGTCGATCCTTGCACGCAACAATATTAGTTACTATTCCGAAGTTTCCAATGATCATGAAAACTATTTACTCAATTAGTTACACGTGATTTCTTATGAATTTTTCTGTTTATACTGACAACATATATTTTAAAATATTCTTTTTAAAATTTTATTGTGCATGCTTTGGTATTTCAAAAAAGACCTGAAAAGTTGCAGTTAGGCTTACACCTAGATCTAAAAATAGTGCTTCTGTATTATTAAAAAATATGAAATAAATAAAGTTTCATTATCGATAGTTGACTTATCCAGAGATAAATTCCAGATAAGCAGTTTTGTTGTGCAACATTAATTTTTTAATTATTATAATCAAGGTTACGTTCTTGATATAAGCTCATTTTTTTAAATTTAAATAAATGTTTTTATTGACCATGCATTGGCTTTTCAAAGATGTCTTGAGAAGTTGCAGTTAAGCATACACTTAGACCTACAATTGATGCTTCTGACCTATTGATAAAAATATTTCTTGTGTGAGTGCTCACTATGGACAGTTAACTTAACCAGAGATATATCTTAGAAAAATTGTTTTGTTGTGCAACATATATTTTTTAAATTCTTTTTTAATTTTTGTTGTGTATGTGGTAGCAATTCAAAAGAAACTTGAGAAGCTACAATTAAGTTTACACAAAGATCAACCACTGCTTAAGTAAAATTAGCTATTATTCGGCAATTAAAATATTAATACAGTGATTGTGACAAAGGTGTGATTGAAAACGATATGGAAATTTCTTACACGACATCCAATGAAAAAAGTTATATATTTGATTGTACTGGGTTCAAATCGCAGTTTGGCTTACTTAATATATTATAGGAATGTAAATTAAATATTTATTCTTCTCTTTTTTGTTACTTATAATTTTGCTCCATCGATAATTTTGAACGTTGAACAGTAAAATTTAATCGGTCTATTTCACACATTTATAATGTAATAAGTAATACATGCGACTAATTTGTATGATTGTTCACTGTATTTCCAATGCCATATGATTGCAGCTGCTTCTGAAATTTGTAGATTACCATATTTTACCTTATGCATTAGAAAAATTTCCCTGCATCTTGGTAAATTAGCAACATATAATTAATTTATTATTTGAGTTCTAACTCGAGTCATTTGATTAAAACAATTACAAAATAGTATTTAATAATAAATATTAAACAATTCTAGAATTTTAGCGCGTCGTCCAATCTTCCAAATATTAATGTACATTTTTTGTAAAAATTTCGGCAGGTATTCCTTCCTACAGAATCATAAATATTCAACTGTGCATTAAATATTTCCTACCAAGTAACAAATTAATTCAAATGACAGCAGAAGAGTAAACCAAAGTCAATAAGAATGGAAAGATATAATTTTAAGTACACCTACGTTTCTTGTTTACTGGAAACTCATCAGTAGGAAACGGTACTACGCCCTATTACCACCATATAATTGGTTGAGGAATGTGGGCCAATTGGACGGTATAGTCTCCTACAAGAATGTGTAAACTTGTAGTAGTAATGCTAACTTCATATAAAGTCTACTACATTGTGACTTAAAATCCAACCCACTCTACATAATAGATACCAAAACTATTGTTGCCTAGTCGGTACATGGTACCAACATAATGGTTTCCGAGTTGGTAACTTTTTACCAAAACAACGAGTGCTGAGTCGGTACACGGTACCAAAACAATGACTTTTAAGATATGTTTAATTTCAACAAAATATGGAATTACAACTACTACTGAACGACTGTTACTCCAGCAAGACCACACACTCTCGCCTTGATTGATATCAGTTATCTCATTTCCCGTTAATAATAACATCATTCAATTAAATTTATAATATATATATACTGTTCGTTGCGGAGACCTAACATATATGCAATTATGTATTAGGTGTTGTGCACAAAGTAGCAGATTATTTAAAATATGACAAGAAAGATAAACCAAACATAGCACGAATGGAAGGTTTAAACACATTCACACATTTGTTTCGTGCTTATTAGCGACTCATCATTAGGAGCCGTTATCACGCCCTATAGTCACTATATATTTGGTTTAGGAATATGGGACAGTTGGACAGAATGTGCAAATCTGCATTAGTGGAGCTAACTTAATTTAAAGGCTTCGGCAATGCGACTTCTAAGCCAGCTTTTATATATTATATTTATACCGAGCCTGTGATTGGTGCCAACGCTATAGTTGTTATTTTAGTACCTGAAACCAACACTGTGATTGCCAAATAGGTATATGGTACAGACAATTTGAATACCAAGGTTTACTAAATGTCAACAAAATGGAGAATTAAAACTATTTACACCAGAAAACCAATGGCCTCTGGACTTAATCGGTAACTAGATAGTTCGCTAAAGGAATTGCTGCTCAAGTTTTGCAAAAAAAATGTAAGAGCAAACAACACAAAAGGCAAACAATGATAAACAATTCGACACAACAGAATTTATCAAATTGTAAATAGTTAAAGTCATCAGTCTGTTTATATACAACTATTTATTAGAAATTAGACACCAGTATTTGACTAAAAGAAAAAATCTTATTATCTATAAGCTTATGTGTCAATAAATTAAATTTATACAACATAATTGCTGTTGAACCATGATTATCTGTCAAAGAATTTGAAATGCAATATATAGACCAACTTCAGCAAAACATCACCAAAATTAATTTATAAATAAATACGTCGTTCGTAGTTAATTACACCACCTGAAAAAGATTGAATTAAGCCGATAAATTCACGATGGAATGAATTCCAAATGAGTCCAAACTGCTAAAAATAGAAACCCAATAAAGTTCACTACGCTGAGTCCATTGCAATAAATTACCTTCAAATTTCAAAGTATTGAACTTATCCCAAGTCCATATAGTTCAACGCCAAATAAACACTATTTTACTCCACATACACATATGCGCTCGTGCATGTATAGGAACCATATGGATATACTAAATATATTACAAGATAACAAATGAAGCCCTTCTTCAAGACTATGCTTGCCCTCTTAACTGTAAACTTATTATTTTTAGCCAAGACATCTGGAATCCCCGCACAACAACTAATTGGAATTTTTATAGCAGCTATGATTAACTAGGTTTGGAATGATTTTGACTCAATTTGTCTTTTTAATCTCAAAGACTCAGTATTCACCCTCATATATCATTATAAGATGTACATTGACCAATTGATTTAACTATATATATATATATATATATATATATATATATGTGTGTGTGACGCACGCAATTGATTGGTTTCCGTTTTTCACACTCTCTCTTTATGATCACATATTTCTATCTTGTTTTGCTTTCCAATTTATATAAAAAGATAAGTTCATTAGTAGATATTTAAGGAGATTATGCGAAAGAAATGTTTCTAGTATCTGATAAAATTTCTTTTTGTTTTTGCACACAGGAAGGTTACAATGAATTATATTAAAGCTCGCATTTCAAAAGAATATATATATATATATATATATATATATATATATATTTATTTATTTATTTATTTATTTATTTATTTATTTAATCATATATATTCCTTTTTTTAGCTTTAAAATATGTAAGATAACAAAGATTAACAGTTTATCTGATTTTACTCTTACTCATTTGACAAGGTCATGATTGTAAAGAGCTGAAATATTTATACTATATGAAGCAATAAAAATTTAAGCATTCCCTACATCAGCAGCATAATCTGTGAGAATTAAGAGTCGGTAATACTCTAATAAATTACTATTTACTAATAATTAGCTAAATAACACAAGACATAATAATGGTATGGATTCTAATTCGTGTACCAATTAAAGCTTCGAAGACGTGGTGGATGAGTAAAACGAAATTGAATCGAATGTCCCCTCTTCCCCTGGTATAAATTTTGGCAGCGGAAATTTTGGCATTTAATAGATGAGCAATTAAAAAAACCGGTCTAGTTAAGTGATTGTAGTTACTATTTCATGCGATCCTTTATCATTACCAATGACATATATAGAAATTTGGAAAATCATTAAACAATTTCTTCTCAAATATCTGTTCTGCAAAAGATGAAATACCATAATTTATTATTTATTAATTGTATTAAAACAAAGAGCCGGGGTTCAGCCTATCACGTACTGGGTGTGATTTAGTGAAAAAGTTAAATACGGTCATGGAAAAATAAAATATTTAATTATGCATCTCGAACAGGAGGGATTAAACAAGCAGCGTAACTTTCATTTTTCAAGTTTGTCAATGAATATAGCAAGATTACCCTTTTAATTTTCATTCTTGGATGCCAACTGGATTTTCTCAGTTCTCCGCCTTTAATTACTGACAAATTTTTTCTCATCTAGAGCTCAAATCGCTTAAATTTTCATCTACAACGGTAGACACGAAGTGCAATATAAATCTAACCGTCGATATAGATTTTCGCATCAATAATTGAATAAAAATTTAGAAATACTACAACAACATTGCGATAAAGCTTCGAGTTGCATGTATTGTATACTGCAACAAGCAGACATCCTGATTAAGAATGAAGGTTCGACGTAAAAAGAGGCAATAATTCACCCGATGTTTACACGAAGAATAGTAGTAATTTGATTTGATAAGGAAAACGACATTGGCATGGGCTGAAATGTAGGTGATGAAATAGAAATTACTACGA
Organism: Eudiplozoon nipponicum; assembly: GCA_029291075.1. Taxonomy (NCBI): domain Eukaryota; kingdom Metazoa; phylum Platyhelminthes; class Monogenea; order Mazocraeidea; family Diplozoidae; genus Eudiplozoon; species Eudiplozoon nipponicum. The sequence continues at coordinate 7,978 of JAQBSW010007887.1, forward strand.
TTCACTCTCCCTGTCCCATGCAACTAATAAAATCTATAGGAAATGAGCTTACATCATGTATTTGGCTGTAGCTACTTCTAGGAAAACTATTTCAGCAAAAGTTGTCATAGGAGTGAGTTATTTTTTTTTATTAAAACATACCGACTAGCCTGTTTCATCTTAACTTGTAAGAAATGTATAATATCCCGCCTTTCACAATTTCTGTGGCCTAACATTTAAACTATTAGTCAAATTGGTATATATTCAGTTTTCTTAGATCAGAAACAAACACGGTAGATGCTGTATAGCGCAAGGGCACAAAGTGACTCACCTAAAGTCGAATCCAAAACTTGTAGAATCCGTCCACCGACGCGACGTGGATCTAGTGCTACAGTGTTGGGCCGTTCTCCAGGACAACTGTTAATAGTGCTGGGCGCTGAAATCGGTTTCGAATTGACATTTGTCTGGAGTCCTGTCGAAATAGTAGCAACATTATCCACCGTGTCGTTAACTTTGGAGGCAAAACCGGCCTGGCGTTGCTCTTGACCAACACTCAGATTGAAACGACCAGCAACGTTGCGTATCTGCATAGGTAACGTGCTTGCAGCACTCCGACTACGAGACACACTTGTACTGCTACTGCTAAAACCAGCCTCATTTCTCATTTTGTCAAAAAATGTAGGTGTAGTAATTGAGGCACCACTAGACGTAGGAGAAGAAATCGCAGAACTTGTATTCGGTGGTCCATTCGAGCTGCATAAAGTTGAACTTCCAGATGCACCACCTAAGACGTTGCTTGCATTCCCCATTCCCATTATACGCATACAATTTTGACTGAATGATGAAACAGTGGAAGGGGAAAATGACGACACAGCTGATGCAAACGAGCTGCCTCCATTCCTCGCAGTAGAAACGGGAGGCACAACTATTGTTGTTAAATCAGATTTACAACTTAAGTCTGATTGATCATCTATTTGGAGGATGATCCCTAAAGCACTGTCATTTGGTATTGTGTTATTGGTGGCGTTTTTCGTTTTTGATAATGCATTATTATTTAAATTATCGGAATAAATACCATAGGATGCTGCAGTTGGTGATGCGCTTCCACAATAAATAGACCCTGACATACTATTATTGCCTTTACTAGGCATTTTCTCATTGTTGCTACCTTTCCCAAGCGGTTTTGTCTCGTCACTGTGAAACCGGGCATGGTATGACAAATCACCACTGCTTTTATTATCCAAACGACCTAAGACTGGATAGAGCACTTCTTTCATTAAGAAACTGTTTGACATAATGGATTGCGTAGGTGGAGAAGTCGAAGAGGATGGAGACCAATGTGGCTTAATTATGCCACACTTAGAGTCCGCGGCTATCAGAGAACTAATTTGTGCATTAACAGATTCATCATCTAGTTTATTCTCGCAGTCAATTTCCTTAAAGTTAGAATTTGAATTTAACGAAATTTTGCTTTTATTCGTTTTCTTCTGCATTTGAGTCTTATTATTGCATAGGCTCACTTGTGTCTCTTCCTGTTCCCCAATGCAATTTGTAGGCTTTCTGCATAGAACACCAACTCTATTATCGGTTATAAGATTATACGCAGCAGTTTGTGTTTTTTCTCCTTCAGACTTCTCTTCCTCATTTTTGTTTGCGTCATCATTGTCATCATCATCAGTGGTGTCATTTTCGTCATATTTCTCCACTGTGTTGTTTTGTATTCCGTCTTTTCCAGTTACCGAAATAGGCGATGATGTACTAGACAGTTGATTTTTATCAGACAGTTGATCAACATTTATCGGTGGAGCCGAATGAATAGACTGGCGGTCAATAGTGCATGGAGACATTGGTTCTGCTCTTGATATATCTAAGGCAACAGGCTTATCAGAAATATCGTTCGTGTTTGAAGGACATATAAGTGAATAGTTTGGAGGGTAATTTTGCATTGGGTTTAGACGTGTAGTCTTCGATTGAATAACCCGACGAGTTAAGAGGCTTCCTTTGGTCAACTTGGCGATAACGTTGAATTGTTCGGCTAAACTAGACGTAGCTGACAATGAGCCACTCTGAGTAGATGAAGGCATTTTTAATTGTCCAGCCTCACTGCTAGCTAATAATATTTCGCCGGGTCCCAAAAGTGCAATCGATGTTGACAGCATAAGGCCACTAAGTGTTTGGTCGCCTGCGTTTGAAACCAGAGAAGGTTCACGTCTCAGAAAGGCGGAAGAAATCTTGTTATGGCTATGCGAGGAAATGTTCCTTATCGGACTCACCAATTCTTCTTTATCAACTATTGATTTGTTCATAGATATGTCTACTTCTGTGCCCTCTTTCCCACCTACCTCCCCTTTAGTATTGAGACTGGATGATGGAGCGGTTAATGGTAGAACCTCACTGTCATCATACTCAATTTCTAGCTCTCGAGTTCCTTCAACTTGAAGGTCATCATCAAGACTCAGTTGGACCATGTGTCCTTTTCCTGTGCTACTAGGCGAATTGGACATAGATCCACATTTTGTTGGCGATTCACAAAATTTGTCAGGTGCCTCTTCAAGTTCATTTGACGTATCACTCTGTAAAGATGAGAGATTACACTGTTGTGCTTCGTTAGCCGAAATACCAACTGATGCCTGTCGAGTGATAGCAGTTTGAGCCAGAAGTTCTGATTTGCTCTCTAGTGCTCTGAATCCGATATCACGTGAGTTTATAATATCGCTAAAAGTTCGCTCCCGTGTCGACATATCAGCAACATACCTAGGCGCTCCTGTGGTATCTAAGTCACAGGAAGTTAGTACTAGTGAATCAATAAAAGAAGTCTGAGGGCTAACAACTGCTTCATTCGCAAGTTTTGGTCTCTGCAGTAATGGCGCTGATATTTTATTTGAGGTTTCCACAAATCTAACATCCTGTTGGTGAGCCTCAGTGCCAAATGATGGCATCGAGCCGACGGTTATCGCAGCCATGTCACTGGATGGAGAATGCCTAGTTTGAATTGCGGACAGACTACTGTTACTAACAACAGTTGCTTGAGACTGAGAGACAGATTGGTTAGCCATCACACATTATCTTCAAGGAAATGTATTCTACCCACCAGATTGATGACAATAACGTGGCATTTAGTTAATCTGTTAAATATTTGTGGATTAATTTTCGACAGCTTTAAATTTTACATTGATTCATCATTTGTCTACACGAGATATGCATGTCGATGTATGTTTCACCAAGGGTACGTAAGTAAATTCTTAAAAACACATTTGGTCCTATACGAATTTCCTCAATTTTGATTATTGTTAGCACATCAAAAACAGTTGGACTAGAAACATCTTTCGGAAGGAAGACAGGATAATTAATTGAATGCATCAGACGAATTAGAATTAAGGCGTAACTCCCTCATATTATGATGTGGTACAAACTCTTCGCTCCATTTAATGCGAAATCAGTTTCCAAATTGTGCGCACGTGACTTGGAAACAATTGCTCTTAGAGAGTGAACATTTCGGCACATGAGTATGGCTTAGATTTCTATTTTTCACGACCCATTAGAATCCAATTGACTTGTTTTCAATTTCGAAGAGGTCTTTCGGATTTCTTTTTAAGGCTGTTCGTTGTAAATTCCAATACATTATTTATTCTGTTACAATTGAATAATTAGCTGGGGCGTAATGTGGAGAAAATCAGCGATGACAAGTTTCAGTTTCAAAACGTCACATTCAATGGTCTTTTTCTTTATACAACAACACTTTGCCACTTTCTTTTTTGACGGAAAATAACCGCATCCTGCTCAGTCGCTTTGATCAATATAAATTTTGTTTTTATAATTCAAAAATGCGTAATCGAATAAGTTTCCATAAGATTTTTTAACTAAGTATCAGATTTAGATATTACTCAACAAACGTACAATGTATTTTTCGTGTTCGCGCATAGCAGCTTCAATAACATTACACTTAATCCAAATTTGACCAAAATCCATTAAGTTATTGTGGATTAAGAACGCACGTTTCGTGCTCGAAATTATGTGCAAATTAATAGATATTATTTTATGTATAAATATACATTTGCATATATGCCCACATATATATTTATATTTTTTCACAAAACAGCTATTTAAAATTTATTGATACAGTTCGTATTACAATATAAATCACAGTTGTTTGTTAAATAAAAATACTATTAACATTATTAAGATGATGAAAGTGTAATCCAGTAAGTGAGACTACCAGGAATGATTAGACGTTGATTTTTAGCCCGTCTAAAACGTAAATATTTATCATCAAGCATCAAAAATAGCTTTGATCTATTTTAGTTTAATTTACCCACTGAACTCCTGAGAATATGTTCAAAGCTTGTTGAGACGGGTCTCAACTGCTAGGCCATATTTTGAATTCACACACGCACACACAAAAAGCACTTTGTCTTCTGATGTGAGGTCAGATGAAATTTGTGCTACATTGAAGGCACGTTGGGACAGTTAGTTAGCCTATCCAACACTATGTACGACGCCCTTTTAGGTCATTCAGTTTTTGACGTTATTTTCTAGTTGAATTGAAGATAGACTTCAAGTCTAATGGATCAACCAATACGATAAAACTGCAATTCGTTGAACAAATTTGGTGCTGTTCCCTTCATTCACTAACATATGTGTATGTGTGTGTGTTTTGCTTGTCTTACATTACAGATCGTTTTCTTTTTGGACATTCGCCATAGTTAACTGCCACATAGCCAAAGTTGTGCAAACTCCCTACATCTGTTCAGGAATGGTTGTACAGTTGCATATGTGTAAATGCCAGTATTTTGTGTGCATGCGTGTAGGCCTGAATCGATGTCTCCGTTTCCCTTCGTACACGTTATATAATTACATTGCTTCTTTTATCATACCCATTATCTTAAATCTTTAGCTTACGTACTTCTTGTTGGTAATTCTGACTGATGCCAGAATGAAAAACACCAATTACATTCTATGTGTAACACAAGGTATTCACGCGAGAAATGTTTCCTAGATTGTGGATACCGTTGCACAGAATTTAATCAGTCACAAATACGTATTCAAATTCTAATACAAGCACACACGAGCACACATAATTCACTTGGTAAAAGTGCTTTCAATGACAAAATTTTCAACTGTAATTGAATATTAAATAGTTCAAAGTGAGGTTAATTTTTTATTGTTCAATACTTATTTGCATTAATGGTAATAGTAAAAATAAACTAATTAATATAAGTATTACTAGGAGCGGTGTTATCAAATAATTAATTAAATAATTTATAAGAATTATAATAATAATATCAATAGTAAGACAATTATAATTAATATATGAAATCATTTATTTGATTAAGACATTTACTAAGATTATTATAATCAAGGTTGGGATCTTGGTATAAACACCTGACGCATTAATTACTTACATTTGTAAGCATAAATTAAGAATTGTATAGTGTAGCAAAGGCAATTCACCGGGTAGACTGGTTTCATCCTTATTGGGAATTCATCATGTACTGGCCAGAATTTTAGGCGGGCAGGGCTCAAACTTGGGCACGTCGGCTTCGGAATGTTGTGCCCTAACCACTGAGCCACTCTGCCACACACCACACACAATTTTCAGTTCTATACAATCTAAAGTAATTCGGTTATTTTTTTTCTTTTAAGTGGAGCTCATATAGCATCCATTGAGACCTAATGTTCCAACTAACCATCTGCAATCCGTCATTACTGAACAGACACGACATTACATGTTGAAGTGTTATTGAAATGAACGTTTATATAATTAAATGAACATCGGTTGCGCGGGCGGTGATAACTATTACTCTGATCAAGTTTGCTATTTGATATAAACACTTGATCCATTAATTACATACATTTGTCGTATCATTACTAAAAACTCTATAGAGAGAAAACCGGTGTACTGGATGAATTGCTTTTTCGAAATTATACAATTCGTAGTTTATACTGACAAATATAGGTATCAAATCGCAACCTTGATTATAGTAACTGTTATCAGCCCCCGCGCAGCTAATGATGGTTTAATTATATAAATATTCATTTCAATACCACTTCCCCATGTTGTGTGAGGTCTGTTCAATAATGATAGATGAGGGAGGTTTACTTGGAATCTTGGGTCTAAATGGATCCTATATAAGCTCTCTCAAAAAGAAAATGATTAGCCGAGTCACTTTAGTTAGTATATAAATAAAAATTTTGCATAGTGTGCAGCAGGCTGATACAGTGGTTGGAGCACCACATTCCGAAATAGACGTGCCCAGGTTCGGGCTCTGTTCGCGGCTAATTCTAGCCAGTACGTGATGAGTTCCCAATAAGAACAAAACCGGTCTACTGGATGAATTTCCTTTTCTACTTTATGCAATTCTTAGTTTATACTGACAAATGCATGTACTAAATGGGCCAGGTGTTTATATCAAATCTTAAACTTGATTATAGTAATTTTTATCACCGCCCGCGCTACCAAGATTCGTTTAATTTACTAAGATTATTTTAACAATTGGAGTATTTTGATAGTAATCGGTCAACTAATAGGCAGTATCTATACAAAGCGTTGACGTATACGTTTTCTATATGTTACATAATAGAGGTCACGTGCATTTGTTTAACCATTTGAATGCATCTATTTCACTGCAATTTTCACACTTGCTACACACATACACACATATACACACATATATAAGTATATTATAAGGTGTATAAAATAATAACAGTTACGTCGTATTTGGTAATCGCCGCAAGACAAACAGAACAGTTGACAGTGCAAACAAGGCGTAAGAATCAATAGAATGAACCCTCATAACCTCGTTAACACCGCGTGGATAATTAAGATCTTTCAAAAGTATTTTGCAAACTTTTCACAGCTCTACATGAATTTAAAACAAACAAATGAGGATGCGCTGATAGACAGAATAGAGCTTTCCGGGTACTTTAAAAAAATTCATGCTAAGGCTAGAATTGATAATGTATTGATTAAGATCAAGTTTGCTAACTCCATGCAACAACCAATGTTATGCGTTGTTCAACTAATAAAAATCGACATGACACAAATATTGCGAGTTGTAGGCGTTGATGTATTTAGGCCCATCGTATCAAGGCCTCACAGCAAACCGACTAAAGATTAGCAAACTTCAATGTAGATTAAACGCCTTGAAAAGCAGATTTGCGAACTTCAATTCTAGTAGGCTTACGATCAATGTAGTTGGCTTAAATGTCGGCTAATTCCTTATTGTGCAGTAACGATCGTCGATTGGCTGACATTTTTCGCCTCATAATATTAGTTAATAATTTCGCTTCCTTTGATTAAACAATTAGGGGTTTCATAACAACAATGATGCCACAAAATATTTCACAAAAATTGATAAAAAATTTAAATTTACTATAAAAAATACATTTTTACTAGCTAACAGAACTCATGACAACATTGCATATTTTTTAATTTTTCTGAAACTTTATAATTTTCCTAAATGTTTTTTTTAATTTGCACGTCAGTAAAACCATAATTTTACGCCTCCAAACAAGAGCCAAACTTAAATGAAATAAACACTTTGATTCGTGGTCCAGAGAAGCGTAAAAATGATCTAATCAAGAAATTAAAATAAAATCCATGCTACTTTAATTTTTACGAGCCCCTGACTTGATTGTTTTAGACCTAGCTGGAAAAGCACGTAACAAAGATAAAAAGGGGCAAAAATGGAAATGGCAGATAGTTGTTGAATAAGGATATTCATAAATTCTGTAGAAAAGACAAGTAAAACCGTAACAAATCAGGCTGTAAATCTATCTAAATCATAATTTAATGAGGATTAATAGAAACTTCTTAATCGTGGTTTAAACACGGCGATTCAGATTGAGAATTCACTAAAAATAAAGTAATCTCGGAGCATGGTAGGACAACGCAACTCACTTCAGGTGAAGGTAAGGTTAAATTTATATTGGACAGCCAAAATTCTAATAAATTTAAATAAAATTATGAACTAAAATTTAATCAGAAAATAGTTAATAAGGAACATGAAAGGACGATAATTTTTATTAGTTCGACTGATTAGAATGATAAGATATATGATTAAATAGATTATATATATATATATATATATATATATATATATATATATATATAACCTGACTGGATAAGTGACAAAGAGAAGTAAAACTAATGGGATCAATAATTTGATTTCTGATGCTGAATTCGGATGAGCACATTATAAGACTCGCATACAAAGAGATACAAGCGCGCCCAGATTATATAGTGTAGTTAATGTGAATAAACCTGGTAACTGAGACTTAATGTCTATGTCTAGCACTCACCAACATATAAGATATCCAGGTTTCGAAATATTATAATGCAACAGTATTCGAACTTCCTAGATTACACATTTGTAAATTGGGGCAATTCGGTTGAGATTGTCGATAAATATGAATAAACTGAAAACGATAATTTAAAAAACTTAGAGGTTTTATTTATACACACTGATATATCAATGCTTAAAGCACTGGAATATTTTTGTCATTTCCTGCTTAACCACCTGTTAATATTAGACAGAATTAAAATTTCGTTAAGACATATTATGTAGATGATGAACACATGCATAACAACTATTTATTTCATATTTAGAAAGATACTTTATAAGTAAAATTTAAGTGTCACAAGGTGACAACCATTTTCAGTTCCGATAGCAACTACCTTCACATATTAAGTGGAAATATCTCTTAGATACGATGCTTAAAAGGCTTAAATGGAATGATTATTACAATATTTTAGTTTATTTATTTATTTAGTTATTTATATTTTATTATAATATTTTGTTATTCGTAATCATCGAGGTTGCGATCAATTACTTTCAAACGGTAATCAAGTTAGTCAAAACCAATTTATTCTGGAAAAGGAATAATGTGGTGAATTGTCAATTCTGGATGTCAAATTAATTAGAAGTGGTCCAAAATTCGAAAAAATGTTTATAGAAAAGTTACTTACTCGGATATTCTTCTTAATTTCAAGTCAATTCATCCGCATAGGATGAAAATCAATATCTCAAAATCAATGACAAGTATAAACATGAAGTTAACAGGCTTGAAATATAGGGAGATTAAATTGGGTAGATTTCGAGAAATATTCAGACAAAAAATGAAGTAGCATTTGGTTATGATAATACCAGACCCAGACAGAAACAGGAAAATAAAATCTGTACCATCAAAATACCATATATTATTATTTTTTTTAAATCAGACCCCTATCAATGGCACTAAATTTCCCAACTAAAAGGAAATATTTGAACTGTTATTAGCATCAGGAGTGTATGACATTCCAAGTAATGACTGTAACCTCATTTATGAAAATGAAACCACACACTCAATCATGGTAAGAAGAGGAGAACAGGAAAGCAAATGAAAATATTGACGTGTTAATTTATCAGGTCCTGCACGTTGTTGAGTAGGGACGGGTCCTGTAATTAACTGGGCGGAGAACGCTTATCAGAATATGGTCATAATAACTCGACAAGTATAATTAAAGGATATGCTGAAATTTAATCAAGTAATAACAAAACGAATGAAACAGCGGTAGAATTGTCACTGGGCTCGATTTGAAATATAGAACTACAAAGTGATGGAAAACAAAGATTTCAAGAATCGGAATTGTAATTTCGCTTAATTATAGAGTGATTAATTGCCAAACGGTGGGGGGAGGAACGACTAACAAGCTTTTAACAAATTTTTTAATATCAACTTATAAAATCAGACTTTTTTACTTATTATTTCACTGTATTTATTAACTTAGGTCCCTTATAGCGCGTAGCACTAACAAGTGAAACCCTAATTGTAATATCACTTCATCTTTACATTATTACCACGATCTTACATTCAGCGTGTAGTTGTAAAAATTTCCTTACTGATTCTCATTATTTTTAAAATCTTATTGTCATTTTAACTTTTTATTTTACCAACACTGGGCTATTTTGGCCCAACAAGATTCTGCGACTGGTGTATTAACATTATCATGTCACATTTCTTTAACAATTACGTCATATATGAATACTTCATGTAACAAATTAAGTGAAAGGTAATTGGTCTCAGTTGAGTGAATATTTAACACTTGTCTCACTTATTGTAATTTTTTGGTGCCATGAGCTTACCTTTGACTAAGGAGGCTAGAAGACGGCCTAAAATTATGCAGAATCAATGAAAAGTCAGTCAGCAAAACGAACTTGATTTACACAATAACAATAAGGTAGCACATTGCAAATGACGTTAATTCCTACTGTAAAAAATTTATGTAGTCGTGATCATCATTTTTACTATCCTTGCTATTTTAATTCAACTAAACACCCATAGATTGCGCGGATAAGGATAATGACGAATAAAATAACACAATCAAACTATTATTGATTTCGCGGTAGGTAATAACCATTGTTCAAATCAAGTTTGCGAGCTCCATATAAACACCTAATCCCATCATTTACGCATTTTTCAGTATAAACTAAGTATTGTGAAATATACCTAAGGCAATTCATCAAGTAGGCCCATTTCGTACTTATTGTGAACGCTTTGGCCACAGTCGTGGCTCGTACTAGGACACATTGGCTTTGAAGTTCAGCTACACATCGACTGCGCAATCCAAGCTGCGTACCACTTATATTTGTTTTAGTCTTTTCTGCAACTGAGGCCTACTTGTTAAAACTTTCTACAACAATTTCCAACTGGACATCGCGTATCTACCATTATGATGAAACACCACGCAATTTGGTGAAGGGGTATTACATGGAATATTTATCCAATTAAAAACATTGATTGCGCGTGTGGTGATAACCCTTATTTAATTCAAGGTTGCGAGCTCGATATAAACGCCAATCTTATTACATATAATTTTCAGTTTAAACTAAGCATTGCATCCAGCAGACCGATTTCGTCCTTATCGCGAATGCACCAAGAAATGTTTAGAACTTTTCGCCGCAAACGGGTCTCAAACGTGTGCACATTTGTGTCGCAATCTGTGATTTTATCCACTGCGCTCGCTTGCCGCACAATACACTAAGATTTCCGTAATATACCAACGTATGACTATGGTTAGCATTTCCTTCAGGTGAACTAAACGCGACATTTCTTTCGACAAAATGTTTCAACTAGCCACCCCCAACCTGCTATTAAAGAACAGACACCATGCTATCTGGAGGAGTAGTGTTAACTTGGAGATATATATAATTAAACAATCCCTGAATTTGGTGGATGGTGAGAATGATTATGTAGATACCTTTTGAACTTGAAATAAAAATACTCCAATTATATATATATATATATATATATATATATATATATATATATATATATATATATATATATATATATCAGAATAATCTAAAGTGTATAAAATTTCTATTGGATCGTTCGGTCTTCAAGTTGAAAGAGATACTACATTGGCTCAACTGAAGGAAAGGCTAGCCAAGAACATTAGTTAGTATGACAAAAAAATGTTTTGTTGTTTGCAGCAGGATGCCGCAATGGATAGTCACATACTGCAGTAAATGTACCTCGGCTCGTGTCCCATCGCGGAAAATAATTCTGGACAGTACTTGTCAAGTTTCCAATGTGAATGAAGTCAGTCTAATGGAGGAATTACCATACATAGTGCTTAAATTACACTAATAAATATGTATGATGGAATTAGAGCTTAAATCAAGTTTGATGTAAATAATAAGTTAGCATAATGTTATTATTTTGAGGTCTGAGGAAATTATTTTCGCCTACTGTCCATTCGGTATTAATTTACGAGATCACGTCAATTTTGATAGTTACTAATCGTTCTCACTGGCTTAAATTTGATCGCGGATCAGTTATAAGGGGTTACACTACTTTTTAACCTGCGGTTAAAGTAACTTCAGTCTCACCCAATGTAAAATGCTAAGCGTGTGGTATAGTTTCATATGCAATAACCATCTTAAATCAAATATCATCATATGTTTTTTTTGTATATATGTTTGAGCTATTTATTGAATCAAAAATTTATTATAAGTTTAGAACTTGGCCGTTTCTTGGTACGGTGTATAGAATTTTTAACCAGTTTCCTCGTAGTATTACCTATATTTAATAATAAATAATTGAATTAATGTTAGATTCGATTTACAATTTAATTAAATAATTTACTAGTCCATGTGCTTTTTGTTTATATTTTTTCAAATCTGAAATTCTGAACAAATTATCAACGTTTTACTCTTCGTTAATGTAACAAACCGAACAGTAAACTCCGAAGGAGTTATTATTAAAACCAAGATAATTCAACAACCTTCTTTATTTTTTGCCAACATATTCGTTAATAAATCAGAATATGTCTAATAAATATGAAATATTTTCTTCTGCAATATGCTTTTCTTTGCACTCTTTTATAATGTTTGGCGTTTTCTCCAATATTCCCCTGTTCTGAATAACTTTGCTCTCGTCATTAATGACGACGCGGATTAGTTATCGATGTTATGAAGCCAGAAAACCATTTTTCCATAATTTTTCCGTTACAATGCATTCGTTTTCTTATGAAAACTATAAAATTTGATTAACTTGCGCCCTGTAGACAGGCAGGCTGCGACTTGAAATACCGGTAGACTGACTTCATTCTTATTAGGAACTCTTCACGTACTGTCCATAATTTGCCACAGACGGGGCTCAAACCTGGATACGTCTACTGGATGAATTGTCTTTCCTAGATTATACAATCCTAGTTTATATTGAAACATATATGTACATAATGGGTGGATGTCTATAATAATATCGCAACCCTAATAAAAATAATTTTTATCACCGCCCGCGCAACGAATGATCGTTTATTAATCTAAACTTCCACAGGTAGCGTGGTGTCTGTTATATAATTACAGAATTGGGAAGGCTTGTTCGAAATTTAGTTATAAAAAAATGCTGTTGCACCTGAAGGAAAGGCTAACTAAAAATACATTACTTAGTACATAACAAAAACTTTTGTGTAGCACGTGGCAGGGTGGCTCAATAGTTAGAGCAACAGATTCTGTTCGAGCTCTGTCTGTGAAGAGTTCTCAATAAGAGTGAACACGGTCTACTGGATGAATTGCTTATTCAACATTATAAAAAGCTTAGTCTATGATGACAACTGTATGTATATAATGTAACTGATTTTTATATCAAGTTTGGAACCTAGATTAAAATAACTGTTATCACGGCCTGTGCAACAAACGTTCGTTTAGATACACGGCTATTTGCTTCGTGAAATCTGGATTAAATGTGCTATTCTGATGATTTTATCTCTTACTTAAAACTTTTTCTCGCATTTTTCCCTCAAAGTTTCGAGACATAATTTCTTTCCCCATTATCGTGTGAATTTATCACAAAGAAGCAAAATACTGAACTTTCTACTCGCATGTGCATGACCACATATTTTTCTACGTGTATATACATGCATATATATTAGTTTATATATATATATATATATATATATATATCCGTTAAGAGATGTATATATGTATTTGTGTGTGCGGAATAAAAAACTGTAATAGCCATTAACAGGATTGTGACTAAGTGGTTAAAGCAATAGCTTCCGAAGCAGAGGGGCACAAGTTCGAGCCCTGCCCGTGGCAAATTCTGCGCACTACGTGATGAGTTCCCAATAAGGACGAAATTTAAATGAACATTGATTGCGCATGCGGTAACAACAATCAATTAAATCAAGGTTTCGATCTTAATATAAATCACCTGCTGCATTATGTACATATATTTGTCAGCATAAACTAAGAATTTTATAGCGTATAAAAAACAGTTCATCCAGTAGACTAGTTTCATCCTTATTTGAGCCGTCATCACGTATTGTCCAGAATTTTCCGCGGACAGGATACGAACCTGGGCACGTCTGCTTCGGAATCTGGTGCTCTAACCACTGAGCTATCCTGCCGCACACTACACTACACACAATTTTCAGTTATATACTAACTAATGTAACTTGGTTAGTCAATTTTTCCTTTAGGTGGAGCTCATATGGCATCCATTTAGACCCAAAGTTCCAACTAACCATGCCCAATCTGTCATTACTGAACAGACACCACATTACATGGGGAAATGGTATTGAAATGAACATTTATATAATTAAACGAACATTGGTTGCGCGGGTGGTGATAACAATTATTATAATCAAGGTTGCGGTCTTGATATAAACACCTGACCCATTAATTACTTACATATGTCAGTATAAACTAAGAATTGTATAGTGTAGAAAAGGCAATTCATCCAGTAGACCGGTTTCGTCCTTATTGGGAACTCATCAAGTACTGGCCAGAATTTGCCGCGGACAGGATACGAACCTGGGCACGTCTGCTTCGGAATCTGGTGCTCTAACCACTGAGCTATCCTGCTGCACACTACACTACACACAATTTTCAGTTATATACTAACTAATGTAATTTGGTTAGTCAATTTTTCCTTTTAGGTGGAGCTCAAATGGCATCCATTTAGACCCAAAGTTCCAACTAACCATGCCCAATCTGTCATTACTGAACAGACACCACATTACATGGGGAAATGGTATTGAAATGAACATTTAGATAATTAAACGAACATTGGTTGCGCGGGTGGTGATAATAATTATTATAATCAAGGTTGCGGTCTTGATATAAACACCTGACCCATTAATTACTTACATATGTCAGTATAAACTAAGAATTGTATAGTGTAGAAAAGGCAATTCATCCAGTAGACCGGTTTCGTCCTTATTGGTAACTCATCAAGTACTGGCCAGAATTTGCCGCGGACAGGATACGAACCTGGGCACGTCTGCTTCGGAATCTGGTGCTCAAACCACTGAGCTATCCTGCCGCACACTACACTACACACAATTTTCAGTTATATACTAACTAATGTAACTTTGGTTAGTCAATTTTTCCTTTAGGTGGAGCTCATATGGCATCCATTTAGACCCAAAGTTCCAACTAACTATGCCCAATCTGTCATTACTGAACAGATACCACATTACATGGTGAAGTGGTATTGAAATGAACATTTATATAATTAAACGAACATTGGCTGCGCGGGTGGTGATAACAATTATTATAATCAAGGTTGCGGTCTTGATATAAACACCTGACCCATTAATTACTTACATATGTCAGGATAAACTAAGAATTGTATAGTGTAGAAAAGGCAATTCATCCAGTAGACCGGTTTCGTCCTTATTGGGAACTCATCAAGTACTGGCCAGAATTTGCCGCGGACGGGATACGAGCCTGTGCACGTCTGCTTCGGAATCTGGTGCTCTAACCACTGAGCTATCCTGCCGCACGCTACACTACACACAATTTTCAGTTATATACTATCTAATGATTTTTCGTTAGTCTTTCCTTTAGGTGGAGCCTATATAGCATACCTTTAGGCCTAAAGTTCCAACTAATCATCCCCAATCTGTCATTATTGAACAGATACCACTCTATTTGGAACATTAGTCCTAAAATTAAGCAATATAGGCTCCATATTAAGGAAAAATTAACCAAGAAATATTAGGCAGTAAATGACTGAAAATTGTGTTTTGTATGCGGAAAGAAGGCTCCATTGTTAGAGTAACAGAATCCGAAGCAAACGTGCCCAGCTTCGAGCCCTGTCGCGGAAAATCATGGACAATACGTGATGAGTTCCTATTAAGGACGAAACCAGTCTACTGAATGAATTTCCTTTTCTACATTACACAATTATTAGTTTATACTGACAAAAATATATACATAATGGGACCGGTGTTTATATCAATATCGCAATCGCGATTAATGTAATAACTACAACGATTAAAACTAGACGCATCTGAAAGAGATGGCTTAACTTTGTTATGAATGTGCTTTCTCTGTTACCTTTAATTTGGAGACATTGTATATTAATCTACATGGATAACGGAACAATAAAGTTTGTCTTAAATAGCTTCAAGGAAAAGATTCAAAAATAAATGTTACTCAAATTTGCTATCTGATATTAACAGGTTCAGAAATATTACATTTAGTAATAAAATGGCACCATGCGAGAAAATAGATTTTGTAGAAATCACAATAAAGATTACATTGAAATTATTGCCAAAAAACACGTCTGCGTAGTCTTATAAACTTTTTAATTAATAAAATGTTTCCAACGTCTATGAAAAGGACAATTCTCCACTTCATGCTGGTATTCTATTTGAAATGTCAACTGTGAACTCCATTTTGTTGGCGTCGTGCTAAAGCAAGTTTCTTGTTGCCCAAAAATTCACTCGCTTCCACCAGAACATTAGTTTTCGCCATTTTTTCTGAGCATCCTATGTAGAATGAAACCGAAATCAAATTAAAATTGCGTGAATTACGAGCCAAATGAATATAAGTGGTATTCATAGAGTTGGTTTACTCGACCATGCAAAATTAGATATGCGTCTTTCAACACAAGTAGCCCAGAATAAATTTTACATGACTGAAAATGTCTGCTGAAAATTTTTTATGAAGTCAAGTCTAATATTTTCTGCAGCTTTCGTCACATGTTTAAATGTTATACAATTACAAAATCATTGATTGCCCGGGTAGTGATAATTCTTTAAATTGCGAACTTGAAATAAACACCAATTCCAGACTATTAAATCAGACAAACAACAGCAAAACTACTAATAAATTACACAATTTTCTCTGAGAATTATTGAATTTTAATACATTTCATACCGAGAAACATAAGCTTTACCAGTTAGTAAGGGAAAGAAACAATAAGCATAATAAAAAGACGAATTTATATGCCTACTAGGATCATCAAAACATGCAGACACAAAATCAAAATTATAAATAAGTCAATCATATTTTGGATTAGAGTTCATTGTTTTAAATTAAAATAAAGTTACTCCATTATTAATTTTTGTGCATATAACTGTACCAAAGCATATGCATATATCCACGTTAAAGATATTCCTCTCACTAATAGGCACAACTTTAGTCTTTCGTGTGAGTAAAATTTGTTAAACTAGAGTTAACATCAGTTAAACAAATCTATTACAAACAAAAAATTCAGATGAGCACCGTATTTTGCTTATGGTGAATTTAGCATAACTTGCGGAACTCATGGTAACTAACCCGTCATTAAGTACACCTTAACTCATAAAATAGTCAAGTTGCGTGACAACGGCTCAACTTTTACCAGATTCAAATGCTAGTGTCGGCATTTCTGACTACCACTTATGAACGTCCAATGAGAACAAAACCAGTCATTTAGAATAACGGGATATCGTATTTTTTACGAGTATAATTTTTACCAGTAGAAGAATAAAATAAAATCCTGCTATTATAATGTAAGTACTTTAATCAAGGTTGTGATCTTGATATAAACACCTTATCCATTATGTAAATACATTTGTCAGTATAAACTAGGTATTGTATGATGTAAAGAGGGAAATTCATCCAGTAGATTGATTTCTTCCTTATTAGGATCTTATCACGTACTATCTAGATATTGTCGCGAACAGAGCTCGAACCTGGGCACGTCTGCTTCGGAATCTGTTGCTCTAACCACTGAGCCACCATATCGCACAAATTCTGAACAGTACGTGATGAGTTCCCAATAAGGACGGAACTGGTCTACTGGATGAATTTCCTTTTATGCACTATACAATTCTTTGTTTATGTTGGCAAATGAATGTACATAAATGGTCAGGTGTCCTATCAAGATCGCAACCTTGGTTAAAGTAATTGTTATGACCGCCCGCGCAACCAATGTTCGTTTAATAATAATGTAAGTCAATATCGCTCTCTCAGTATGCATTGTGTGTAAATTATAATGTCAGATAATTGCTTCATCAATAAGGAAGCACTCGAGGAAGAGACTGACCAAAAGCCATACATACGTATACACCTGTAATTTTTATTTGTTGCGCCGCTTCCTATGCATAAAAGAAGAATTGCGTCACTGAACAGAATGCATTCATGCTCAAATACCTACCGCGGTAATTTAGGCCATTACTGATGAGGGCCAAACGCAAATAAAACAGTTTTAGGTGATTACTTGAATGAGCTAGCTTGTTCTATATTTAGTTTATAAGAACAACACACATCTATATGTTTATGCATAATTTAATCCTGCCATAAATTTTGACTAGGTAACCAGAGCTAAGAGGAGTAGCTTATTAATTTCGATTTTATCAGCATCGACAACTTTATTGTCTTTTGCTCGAGGCACCCCGATCAAAGCACACGCATTTATGTATTTTGGGGCTTAATACCAAATCAAAATCAATAGCTTGATTTTAAATCCGTTATAAACTATATATATATATATATATATATATATATATATATATATATATATATATATTCTGCATAAATTTCTCCTCTATAGGATTCTTATGAATCAAAATTGCTCTCTCATAACGAGAGCCATGTTACCGTAGCTGATATTATTGACATAAGCCCACCTGAGGTTAGGACAGGTTATTTTAACGGCTTCATACGCATGCATATTAAACTAAATGGTTTTTCCTAGGTATAATGGAAGACCAGAAGGCACACATACAATTATTTAATTGGATAGATAGGCATAATTATATAAAAGTTCTGTTATTTTCGTGAATAGAATGGTAAATAGATTTTTTTAAATGGAGAATCATTAAAACCGTATCAGTGGCAAAACAGTGTTTAAAATACAACATAATATTGAACGATAGAAGTGAAATTTTGTTTTTCATATAAAAGAAACGTAAATATTCCATTTATCGTGGATGAATAGCCGTAGACATTTGTACATACTAAGCGATTGAACAGAAGTAATCGATTCCACAATGTACACAAACGTCAAGTTGCTTATCTATGTTCTATTATAAAATAAACAATGTTTCTGGCGCTCTTAAGATGACCCAGTTGCTTTGCTTACAATTTGTCCGTGTTATATAATAACTAAATCCATTCAGATAAAAAGGAAATTGCTGCCTGACCAAACGTATGTGCAAATACCAATAGGTAAACCAAATACATTCCCAATTGTATTTTTGTTGCGCCATGCACACAAAGCTGATTTGGCATTTATAATTTACCTGATTAGAGAGTGATTTACCAGATATGGATGAAGTCCTACTTGTCGATTGCTGAAAGAATTGGAAGAAGTGATAGAATATCTCGTATTTAACCATTCCAAACTCTAACAGCAATGAATTCGATCATCAGGCAATTTCGAGTTCAATTATGCGCAATCTCAATAATTGAATGGGCACAGCTTGAAGAAGCGTTTAATTTGGAAGACAAGCGAATAACTGATGTAGCTTCAACAGTGTGGAATCCTTAATGGTTTGTTTAAATTTGCTTAATTTTTGTATCGATTTTTTCGCAACCATATTCTTTCACATACCTACAATGTACTTCAAGAAAATAACTTCTGTTCCCCGGCTTCTTTAATTAATGCAATTACACTCTGTATAATCTATTCAATGTAAAATACACCACAAATTCGCTAAAAAAATAGTTTGAAGGCACATATAACAGCAACTAAGCATACTATATTTGGTAGAAGTACGGTTGGGCATAGCACTGCCCAGCATGTTTAATAAGTGCTTAACTATAGATGGACTTTTGTATGGATTCACAAAATGATTGATTAATTATTGTAATTATAATAGCATTGTGCGAATTTCTACATAGAAAATTTTGATTGGGTAAACTGAGTCCAAAAAGAACTCCGTTCGCTTTGGCCAATAACAACTGTTGCCATTTCGTATTTCATTCGTAGACCAAAGCAAATGTTTAATAATTAAACACTAATGCTTTAATAAAAATTTGTAACCCGGCATTAACCTGTATTCCTCCGTCAAAAGATATTATGCCAAGGTACTCGCTAAAATTGAGAAACTTCACAGACAGATTGAGGAAACTAAGCCCAGAATGCATGGCAGACTGCGAGGACGACGTGGCTAAGGGACAACAGAATTCAACTTTGAAGTATAAATTGAGTTCGTTGAGCACCAAACTCGCTTGTCAAAATTTACGCTCAACTTAAAATTATGTGTTATATACTCGGACTGCGATGATTGCTAAATGATTTCACCAATCAAGTTTTATTTTCGGTTAATATCTTCAGAATGCAGGAATTTTAGCGTCGTTTCTATAAAATCGAATGTTGAATCATAACATCGATGCACATTTCATAATTGAAATATGCAACAAGAAAAAAGATTGACTTGCCTGGTTCATGGTTGGAATCTCTCTGCATCTTATCGAATATTGTGATGACTAACTTTTATTGAACGGTGGAAAAGAACATAATCACATTACGTTTTGGCTAAAATTTAAATTAAACTGAACATCATGTGAGTTTATTGGAATTGATATTTTTGCGCGGTCTTACTTTTCTAGAAAATATCACGCATCTAATTATGCACGATTGAATAAAGTTGATTAAATTTGGTTTTTATCTTAATTCATTCAAAATTTTTAAAAAAACAACGAAGAAAATTTAAAAGAGACGTACGATGAATAAGTGAACCTTGCTTATATTTTATAAGTGATTCTATAATCTAAAATGAATTGAGATAAAAAGTATAAATATTATATAGGAAATGATAAATTGAGCAGTAGGTGAAAAGTTCAAATTCAATCGAGCCCGTGGATTGCAAACAAGCACCACCCTAATATTTCTTTTCACTAGCACCAAAGTATACGGAAGTTTACTTACAACTTTAGGCCAATAGTTATGTTACTGATATTTAATATAATTTCTGATTCCGAAGAAAATATATCATAATCATCTTAATGGTCAGTAGAACCTGTTTCTTACACAATTTTGCGAATGAGTCGTTAACGTGGCTAACACAAAGTGAGACTTTAAAATGTGAGCCATATTAGCTTAGAATTTGGATAGATGAATGCCGCTTATCGACGTTCAATCAACTTTAAAAATGTTTTTTTTTGATTGCGCAGTGCGATCATCATATTTATAGTATCCACGATTTTGTTTCGTGGGTGGTCGATTAGCACTCTCACTTCCGCAATGACCCGATTGATACTCATTTCCAAGTACATGCTGAATTCGGCTTCGGGGTGTCATCACTCCGAAGGCTTCAATACCATTCCTACTGACCGCATTACTGTTATGCATCAATTTGTTCGATACTGTCTTACGGTTCTTGTATCTGATAAGGTTTCATTTTCTTTTTGCACACGGTAAGGTTTTTGTGAATTTTATTAAGACTCGCATTCCAAAGAAATTAAATGTTCATTCTCATCATCCATTCTCCCATTGACAAAGTACTTACAATTATTATAATCAAGGTTGCGATCTTGATATAAACACCTGACCCATTAATTACTTACATATGTCAGTATAAACTGAGAATTGTATAGTGTAGAAAAGGCAATTCATCCAGTAGACCGGTTTCGTCCTTATTGGGAACTCATCATGTACTGGCCAAAATTTATAAAATTAAAACAAATTTAACACGAATACGCTCTAGCACATACGGTGGATAAATTATAAATTGGAATGATGCGCACGCGAAAGTGTAATTCCAGATCCCACGAGTAATACAGAACTGGACGCAGCATCCTTATCTACGCGTTATTGGTTTCGAATGTCTGGTACCACGGAAATTATCCAAGACGAACAATAGAAAATCGGTATTTTCCTTAGCTCACGAGCTGCAGCTTCTCTAACTGAATAAATACTTGCAGCCAGTCGAGTTTGTGCGACACGTTTAAAGACGTCCACTTAAATTATATACATGGGCGCCAACCAATTACAAAACAGAAAACGGCAAAGGCGCATTTTCACTGCTACCTTTGTTCTTTACTAAGCAGAAAAAATAGTTCAGATAGTCTTCTTTATGGCTGACATGAATGCACAAGTTGGGTACTTAAGCGACGCAGAATTTCTTCGCCCTAAAAAATAAATTTTAGACTCAATGAGTGACGATAATGATGAACGCCTGTTGGATAGTTGTTCTGAAAATAGATTTAACTTGAGTGACACAAATGCAGAGGTAGTGTAATTCATTACACCATATAGCGTCTCCCTGCACCAGAACAGCTGTTGACTAAATATATATAAGGTATTATTTAGTTCCATCAAGAGTTGTAGTTCATTTTAGATCACGTATATCTACTCTAAATAAGCACTTATTTGTTGTAGAATTGCGCTCGAGTTTTCTGGAAAACAAAAATATGAAGATTTTCTAAAATCGGTATTAATTATTCTTTATGATGAAAATTCTAAAGTACTATGGTCGAAGATAATATCCGCTACACACAATGCAGGTACTACCGTATGCGACATTGCAGACTCGTAGAATTAGTTCTTGGGACTCTGAAGTCTGTGGAGACTTTCAGAACCAGGCGCCAAATTCCCGCTAGTCCAGTATATACTCGTTGAGCTATTAGACACCAACTTAAGCATCATATGAATACTAATCTTAAATCGTTTTGGGCTAGAAAATCCGAAGTAATGAAAGAAGCGTCCACATCAGGTAACAGCCGCTGTTCATTCCAACTTATTCACGCAACAAAAGAATGAAAATTAAATGCAAGCGAAGCAATAAATGATTTTATCAATAAGATAGCAACCGCTAAAATGGTGTCTACGAGTAAGCTGATCACTTCAAAATCCAATTTCTTGCACCTGCCTCATTCTCGATCCAGGAAAGTAAACCTATATCAACAATCTGGAATGCTAATCTCAAACAACCTTCAGCGTTATAAATATGGAAAGAAATCTTATATGTTAAAAGTAGAAAAGTTGAAGGCACTCATGATGACTTAAATTGTAGGTCGTTAACTCATTTTTTCCGTACTATATGACATAAGGAGATCGTCATGGTTGCTTGAAGCGAGTCGACGGTCATTTCTATTTTGAAAAATGGAAATCTTAATTCATGCGGTAACCATGGTCGTATACGCTATAATCCATTCGTACCTAGGTTATATGTTCTGATTAACTTGTCAGCTTAGTGCTTGAGTGAATCACCTACTAGGAAATAACAAGCCGGATTCCGGCTAGAACGAATTATATCGCAATAGTTTTTTTGATATTCTGACGAAAAGTGGTATTCCAAAAATATCTGTAAATTGTATTCCCACTCTTCTTTAGACGCTTACAGGCATTCGAACACACTTGATTGAGCAACGTAGCCCATACATACATTATCAACAATGCCATCATAAAATGTATGTCTGGACCGACCAACAAGTTGTCCTTGTTAGAAAAACAAATAGGGTTCCAATAATGGCGCTGACATGATCACGTTTCACGTGAGTTTCTCATATGAATTCTATTCGATTACCCAATGCAGCATTATAGTCACATCCAATGTCAGAATGGAATAAGAAACAAGATACGCCGATTTTGACAAAGCATGAACAGCCAAAGTGAACTATAGTCGAATTGGGTATTACTGGAGCCGTTTGTCTATCAGGACGGGATGAAAGTGCACATCAGAACTCTTGATTGTAAACGATACTTGATATGACATCAACTCGAGCTTAGTGGCGATATTGTAAAAACTTTGTAGTAAAATCATCATGATTTACTTTTCCTAGTTTGGCAGAGATAATTACGAGGTTTGGTTTCATTTATTAAGCGATGCAGTAAAAAGTAAAAGGAAGTGGTACTTCTTATTTCAACTTTACTTGAATTTGTCGGCCTAAATTGTTGTCTAGATATCTAGGTAGCCCGGTCTCTGTGCTACCTGACTAGCTCCATTAAAACTTGATCTCTTCATAAAGCGCTCCATGTTATAAAAATTTGTTGTTTGTCATTGATTTTTAAGGTTTTATGGTCTTCTTTTCCTTATGGTTATTTGGTTGTGACGCATCAGCTAGTAAATGCTGTTACACTGCTGTATGTAATGATTATTCGAACGCGTTCTAAATTAAACAATGATTACGCGGGTGGTGGTAACAATTCTTTAAATCAAGTTTGCAAGCTTGAAGTAAACATAAAACCTATTGTGTATATGCAATGCTGTTTGATCCTCGATAGTCAGTTTGCCGTCGTACTCTGAAGATGATCAAGTAAGGTCGAAACGCGTCAGTGCGTTGCGGCTGGCGGTAGTTTTGTTATGTTGTTCGAAGACTGGTTAAATACAATGGGATTGGTGTTTATTTCAAGCTCGCAAACTTGATTTAAAGAATTGTTACCACCACCCGCGCAAACAATTATTGTTAAATTGTATTGCCTATATATGTATATGTGGCGAAAGCTACAAACAGTTAATGTTCGTGACTGCATAGAAATTGTGCAGCCGACATTTCCAGTCACGTACAATGTATGCAAGTACATTGGAGGTGAGAGCCACATACCTCATTTTGCTTTCCATATATATGCAATGCAGTTTGATTCTCGCTAGTCAGTTTGCCGTCTTACTCTGTTGATGATCATGGAAGATCGAAATGCGTCAGTGCGTGCGAATGTCGGTAGTTTTGTTATGTTATTCAACGACTGGTTAAATACAATGGGATTGTGTTCTAAATTGCATCTCAAAGACTGTAAACGTATAAGTATCCACATAAGAAATGTAAAACAAATACCCATCATTAAGCCTCATCTAGATGACAGAAATATAGCGAATCACGACAAACTAAACATTAAAGACCAAATTCGGTTAAGCGAAGACAATATGCAGTTTTCCATATATCATCAATGTTAAATAAGCACATTTATTTACAGGTATTGGCCCCAAAACTACAAATGTCAAGTTTGACAACAAACGCGCACTAGCAATGTCTTAAAGCAATGCTTACATGAGTCTGCCAAGTAATAAGCTTATACATCTCTCCTAATATACGAAAGGTCCACTTTTATGTTTACAGCTCAGGCAATATTCGTAAATTGCTAAAAGCCTAGGGTAAAGTAGATGCAAGTGCGATGTCCAAAACATTTAGCTACTGAGGGAAGCATTGACAGTCAATTGTAAACTATAGTAATCAAGGGCTGGGAATTCTTCATTGAAATCTGTGGAGGTATCTACTCTATTTATGAAAGCAACAAGTTCAAGTTCAATTCGCGAACTGCTTTTTCCGCATGCATAGATTCGGCTGCAGTTCGTTTGTTAATAAAACTTCATTGTGGCCAATACATTTCTGTTATCGCACTTAATAATTATCTTCAATGCTGTCTGCAGAATATACACGTGATGTTTCATCGATATGTTGCACAATTGCAGACGTGTATTCACCATTTGATATAAAATAAGCTTTTAAGTTACAGTGTTCTTTCATTCGAGTGTTTAATCGTCTGGTCGATCGGCCTATGCAAGTTGATCGACAACTTGCGCATGTATATTGATAAATAAATTTTCAGGTCGACATTAACAAAATGGCTTTTTTATCTGATAAAATTTCCCCTTTCGTTTTGCACACGAAAAGGATACTATGTATTCCTGACATCATAAAATAAGTTTTACTTACAGCGCTTGTACCAAATATTTTTGTATCATCATGTGACCACTGCGTAAGCAAACAAAACTCTATTATGCATAAGCCTGAAAGACAATAAGTTTCTCTTACATTACTTGGCAAATTATTGCGTAATGGTACTTGGAAGTAAACGAGCTAATAATAAAGACTCGACCGAGCTTCACCACTGGACCAATTTGACCACAATATAACCGCAAATGTTCGCCAATCTGGGCGTCTGTTCTGAATAAATTATAAATATTAGAAAAAAATTTTCAACGAAAATGTGCCAGTAATTTAGCTATTTCACAAGTAGCCAGAAGAGCACGTTGTTCGAACAGTCTCAGATGTTACATTCAACGAAATTTCGTACATTAGTTATGCGCGAAGACATCGCGCATTGAAGTGAAGCTCAATAAACCAGGCGAACTTAAAATTTAATCTTAATTAACGACTCTTAGTGGTAAGCAACAAATGATCTTTCATCAAATACGACGATAGATTAAATACTGTTTGTTGTGATAGATTGCCTGAATGATAAAGAAAAACAAGCTGTTCACGGTCATCGATCTCCAGTTCGAAGGTGATTACTAAGACCGCATCAGTGTCGACGACAGGAGAATATTCGAAATAACGCGCAAAATCAGTATATCACTTGAACATTATCCATATAATTCCGACAACAGGCCGTTTTACTAAATGACGAAGGTATAGCCACATTTTACACTTTCAATCTCAAAAGTTTAAATAAGTCAAAATTTTAGTTTTATGAGTTTAATAACAATGCAGTTAATAACATCTTTTGTTAGTATGGACACATTTATCACGGTTGTAAAATTATAATAGAATATTGTCCGATTGTGAAAAAATAGAATAGTTGCACTAAAGACCTAATTACGACTGAAATCTGTAAGAAGTAAAAGGTCGCTTCCTACACAAACAAGACTAACCATTAAATCTAAATTTACAACGTTCAAACTGAATAAAAAGAACTATTTTTAGAAATTGCGAAAAAATAATCAGGTGGGTGAAATTGAAAATCAATGATTATCAATTATAAAAAAGCGACATGCATCAATCATCAAGAATTTGCAATACGCAAACAGATACTAAATTTTATATATATATATATATATATATATATATATATATATATATATATATATATATATACTTTACAATTGAACGAAGAACATATTACTAAAAAATGATATATTTAGAACAATGACATAGGAGCATAATATAAAGAGATACAAATCAATGATGCACTTTCGATAATTCATTAAGAAGAAAGAATATAAAGCCACCAAAATGCTTTTAATATATATGTAGAAAAAGAAAAAAACAGAAAACAACTCGTCGTTAATCTAAAACAGATAATTTGTAAACAAAATGGCGCTTCAAATATCTTTTTAATCTATCGTTTCATCGCTATTGTTCATTAATAAACAAGACCAAAATAGTGTAGAAACCTTTTAATCACTGAATCACATGATCAAGCTGATATAAGCATCTACAGCTTTCAAGGACAAAATTGTAAATATTCAAAATTAGTGAAATAAAATAATGCAATTATCACAATACAGAATTAAAATTTGACACAAAGCAATTATGCTACTAACAGTAACGAATTATGAATCCTACAAAAAACCGCCGATTTCAAAATTGTCGAATATACATTACTAGTCCACACAACATAAGATTATAGATGCTTTTGTGTGCGCGTGTGTATGGAAACTTAAGTAATTAATTTTTACAAAAAGATTATATAATTTAGCATTAAAATAGAAAATAACTATTTTAAAAATAAAAAGAATACACTTTAAATGCAGTCAAAACGATTGTTTGAAAAAGAGAACGTATTTCCACCACGAAGCTACCGTCTGCACCGAGTAAACTGTCAAAAATATTCAGACACACGAACTTTCTTTTAACAAAATACCACCTTATTCATAAAACCTGGCGACAAGAATTGTTAATTGTGCTCAATTTTATTTTTATATATTGAAGAAATTTGGTCAATACCATTAAGTAAACAGTATGCATTTCTCAGTTAAATCAAATTACATAATCTTTGAATCTACTAAATCGAGTTTGTCGCTTATACACTAATCGGTTCCAAATCTTTTCCGGTCATTATTTTATATGTGAATCGAACCAAAATATAGGCGTTAATAATAAACCTTGGCTCCAAAAGCCAATACCATCAATATA
Organism: Eudiplozoon nipponicum; assembly: GCA_029291075.1. NCBI lineage: Eukaryota > Metazoa > Platyhelminthes > Monogenea > Mazocraeidea > Diplozoidae > Eudiplozoon > Eudiplozoon nipponicum. The sequence goes on from JAQBSW010007887.1 coordinate 35,520, forward strand.
GTGCATGTCTGTACACGACATTCACGACGTGAAAAGATCGAAAAACAGGCCATTACTATAATGAATAAGTGCCAATGAGGAAATTAAACTTTAGCCTGAAAAATGACCTCGCAAACAAAGTAATTTACGTGTAATCCTGACTTTGTGGCCCACATTGATAATAATACGTATGAAACGTCAATATCACGGAAAGGAAGAAAAAAATTGCTAATACGCCGCATTTAAGTACAAATAATAACCGCAATTAATTATAGTGCAGCTGCAAACAAAATTCAATTGGGCTTGCTTAGGACTACTGACGACGAAAAACCTTCAAGAAGCGAATAATACATAGAAAATCGCAATTACAAGGATTGACATAAATCGGATATTTTGACACCAATCACATAAACTTTGGGTGATATGTAATCGCATTGCAAGATCGCGAGATTGCAGAGCAGTTTTAAGGCGAAAAGTCAGGGGACATCGTGGCAGACACGCCCAGATAATATATGAAAAAAGCGATAAGATAAATCAATTTCCTTCTTAGCAAACTATCAGAATTTAATTTGAATATGAAAAAATCTTAAAAATTAGGACAACAGCAAAGACAGCTCGTCGAAAATTTATTATCTCAATGATTGTGTGGAAATCATGGAAAAAAATTTAAAATGTACAAATTTGTGATTCATGGCCGTTTAATTTCACAACGAGTACAGATATGTAAACTCATACATAGCTATTGGAGAAAATCTATGAATATTAATTTGCTCTTTTACACCTCAATAGGAAAACAGAGCTTCTGAATACGAAGTAATCTTCAGAACTTTTCAAAGTAAAAATATGACTAGCAATAATAAATATTTCACAAAAAAGCACCATTTAGCGTCAATTTAGACAAAGATATTGATTTTTTCGTCATATTGAGAAGCATGAACTGATTCAAGCTTTAAGCAGAGCGAAAATGCCTCTTCAGTCATGAATTCATTAATGCAGCGTGTATAGGGGGTGGTTGTGTGTGTATCTGTGTGTGTGTGTGTGTGTGTAAGCTAGGGCTTAAATCTCGATTAAAGCACACGAGTGTCAGAGAAGAAGCTGTGATGATGAATGCGAAATGCAATGCACATTGTTAGCACTATAATCATGCACATAGGACAGTTAGGAAGCAAAGCAATTTCACAAAGCCAGCTTTATGCTTAATATCAGAATAGACAACGTGACTGAGAAGTGAGTGGTGGTCTGGGAATGTTGACTGGATAATCGATCCGAAATATTATGAACGAAGTTATTCTGCAACGCTAGATAGGCAAGTTGACAGAAGCAACAGTGTCGACATGGCGTGCATGCAATACTACGAGATTTCTGTGGTTACTCAAAAAGTGCCCAATTCCTCGGCCTACTGACTGCCTGACTGTTTTGAATACCAGCTTGCGTGTCACTATACGGCACTGAAGGATGTTTGGGCGAGATGGAGAAGTAAAACATCACGTGTCAAACTAGATCGTCACATTGGACTGTATGAGCTGTGCAGACGAAGATACTGAAAGTAAAATAAAAACAACTTCTGATCGATAATAATTAAGCGATAAAACCATTAAATATAACATATTGTGTTTTTCTTCATTTGTACCATTTTAAACAAAACGAAAACTCAACGACAAAGAGGCAATTGCATAGTGAGGCAGTCAGTGGTAATATAAAAGTAAACAGGGTTCACTGGAGAGACCTCGATAATTCTGCTAATTTGCGGTCCATTCTAGAAACCATAGCACCGATGACCAAGATCTCCGTTTAGTAAACCAAATAAATGTGAACATACTAACATACACATAAGTATTATTATAATCAAGGTTGCGGTCTTGATATAAACACCTGACCCATTAATTACTTACAAATGTCAGTATAAACTAAGAATTGTATAGTGTAGAAAAGGCAATTCATCCAGTAGACCGGTTTCGTCCTTATTGGGAACTCATCAAGTACTGGCCAGAATTTGACGCGGACAGGATACGAACCTGGGCACGTCTGCTTCGGAATCTGGTGCTCTAACCACTGAGCTATCCTGCCGCACACTACACTACACACAATTATCAGTTATATACTAACTAATGTAACTTGGTTAGTCAATTTTTCCTTTAGGTGGAGTTCATATGGCAT
>JAQBSW010007888.1:0-37650 GCA_029291075.1 Eudiplozoon nipponicum
TGCCGCTGTCTAGTGTAACAGAACCTCAATCAATTTCCAAATTAGGATTGAATGAATCGCTACGTGAAACCCGAGGCTAATATCACACAAGATACTGGAGAAATTTAGACAGACAAATTTAACAAAGTTTCGGGCATCTTGGCTGCCAATAATGTAGCGTAGCCTTGAGTCTGCAAAATAAAAATAGACTGCAGATTGTGCCAGTTGTGCAAACGGACGCTAAGAAAATTTTGCTCCTTGAATAATGGTACGATCCATGATCTCCTGAATTTTGTCAAGCCAGTTTTTCAAAAACAGGACAATAAATAACGAACGCAAAAAATATAGAATCACGCCACGACCTTTCTGTTTCAAGTAATATATAAACTTTCATATACATTTTGGAAATGACGTATCATTATTAATTAACTCGTTAGATTTAGACGACCATTTTAGCTAGATAGGTTAGGAAATGTTCCGAAACAGGAACTGTATATTTATTTAATGAAAATATAGGTAAAAATCAAAAAAATAAATTTGAACTATGAGAAAGATCCAGAATAAAATTGAGGTTCCTCTTGATATTGTATACAATGGACCTTAAATACAAATAAGATTTCACAGATAAAGAAAGGAATAAAGAAATTTGAAACGGTGGACAGAGACATGAGAAGAAACTAGCAAACCTGAGAATCTATAACCATTCGAGAAATAATGCAAACGATTATGCGGTGTTTAAACGGGTAATAGATTTATTGTCTATGGATCTCAAAGACAATAGAAATAGAATACTTAACCTGGAAACGAACATCGCTGTTCGTATAGAATACATACCTAAGAATGATAAAATTACGGAGACAATTAAAACAACACAATTCCTCTCAGAAAAAGATAAAATTAAATTTGAATTGGATGTTAAAACATAGAGCGGCTAAATGTAAGCCGAATTATGAATTGAAATGATTGAGATAGAATTTTTTATCTAATAAAGTAATATACCTTAAAGCAGATAATGATGGGAAAATAGTGCTAATGAATCAGAGGGATTATAATGATAAGATGCATGTTCCATTAAAAAAATAAAGAAGTTTACCATAAAACAAATATGGAACCAACTGATAAATTATATGTTGAGGTTAAAACTTTAATTAATTAAATGGTTGGGTCTAGTGAATTAGAGTTGGTGCTTGGAAAGTCATTAATACAAAAAAACGCACTCCTTCCCAGATCGTATGGTTTAGTAAAGATCCACAAGCAAGATAATTTCTGTAAGTTAATTGTAAATTATCAGAATCCCATAGCTCCTAAAATGGCATTGAGTAATAAAATGCACCTTTTTTCTAGATTATACATTAAAGTACATTTATCACTTTATTGAAATTATTAGTTAATATAAATTATTAGAGAATAATAAACGGCGTCAGTTGGCTCGGTTGTTGATGAGATGTCGGGCGTCAGTCTGCAGTCAGCAAAACTGTCTGGAGGTGGAGTTATCGTTTCTTCATCGCCTGATAGGTAAACACTGCGGAACAGCGGATCATTTCGATCAACGTCTGCCGGGGATAGTCTGTGTTTGAAGACCTTCAGCTTTGCCATTATTCTACAAAATGATGTAATTCTGACGTCGATCTAACACACGATAAGAACCGCGCTTCAGTTTGGCTAGAATCCTGTTATCCATATCGTTGTTGACGAAGAACCATTTGCAGCTATCAAAATCTTTGTGTTTATAAATTGGATCATGTTAATGACGTGTAGGACAGATCAGCCGATTCTGAGCGTTATATTGTAGAATATTGCGAAGTTGAAACAGAAATGCCGGATCGTTCATCGTTATTGCAGTTTCAGAGCGTGATCGGACTAGTTCGCCAGGCAGCCGTAGACATTCGCCAAAAACCATTTCAGCGGAACTACATTTGATCGGCTCACGAGGTCTTGTACGCATTGATAGGAGTACTTTCGGTAAAGCCGCAAGCCAATTTTCTTCTGGGCTAGCCTTGAGCGCCGCTTTCAGTTCTCGGTGTGGCCTTTCGACGAAACCATTTGCTCTCGGATTGCGAGCCGCGGTCACGGAGTGTTTGGCAACATAGTATTTCAGTAGGGCTGCGAACTCTTTCGCCGAGGAACTGTGCGCCACGATCGGTTGTCACTTCAGCTGGAGCACCAAACCGAGCGAACCAATTGAGCTCTAAAGCATAACTGACAGTGTCTTGCTTCATGTCTGGCAGTGGTATGGCCTCATACCATCGAGTGGTGCGATCCCGTATTGACAGTAGATATCGCATATTGTTCACGGCAGGTAAGGTTACCAGATCAACGTGTATGTGCGTGAACCAGACTTTGGGCACTTGAATGACTTGTGGCGCCGTTTTGGTGTGTCTCGTCACTTCCACTGAGGCTTCGCCGGATGAATGGCTCATTGAATGGTAAACCTCGAAGATCATGTGACGGAGTTTTACAGGTATAAACGGCCGAGGGCCCACGCCAGTTACTTCACACTGCAGCAGAGTTCCATCATAATCAAATGTTTTCAGGCGATTGACATCAAATGTCCGAAGAAATGGATCATCTTGCTGAGCTGCTCGCAATTCCTGAGTGCTTATAGGTGAAGGACAGAGGATAGAAGCACAGAGTTTTGCAGGACGGCTTAGGGAGTCTGCGACTACGTTTTCTGGCCCTTTCACATGAGTGACTTCATATTCATACTCCTGCATTCGTGTAATTTGTGAGTTTACACATCGTAAATATAAATACTCTTTCTTTCCTCTAAGCATCGGGAGTTGAGGAGGATGGTCTGTGTAGATCTTGAACTTTTGGCCTTCCAGATATGTGTGGAAGTGTAGGTTTGACCGGTAGATTGCGGGTAACTCTTTTTCTAATGTATCATATCGCGTCTCAAAAAAAAAAAAAAAAAAAAAAAAAAAAAAAAAAAGAAAAAAAAAAAAAAAAAAAAAAAAAAAAAAAAAAAAAAAAAAAAAAAAAAAAAAAAAAAAAAAAGGGATAGGTTGGTGTATGCCATTGATCGACTGTTGAAGTACTGCGCCTACGGCAACGAAAGATGCGTCAGTGATAAATTCAAAAGGTTGAAACCAATCAGGAGAATGTAGCATGGTTGCTTTGCATAAGGCCCTTTTGGCATCCTCGTAAGCCTGCATGTAGTCCACGTTGAGATGAATCAATTGTGATTACTTGACAAAACGGCTTTCTGGCACGAGATATTTGTGAAAATGTGGAATTAAATTCTGGGTGACGTGCGCGGGACAAAATGGCTCCGACCTTTTGAATACTGAATTTGAAAAATTATTACGGACCTTCAAAATTCCATGAAGGAGCTAAGGGAAGAGAACAACACTATTACAATTAAAATGTTTAAGCTGGAGTCGGACGTTAGCAAAAATTCAGCAAAATTATATTTAGCAGAAATGAGAAATGAAAACTTAAGCGCCAAAATTGAGGAATTGACCGTCGCGTTAAATGATAAGGTGGATAAATTAAGAGTCGATGTTAAGCCATGGATCGTGTTAGCTGAAATAACCATAGAAGACAATATATCTAAAAAAAGCAGTTCTTCAGGTGAAGAAGTACTAAATATTTTATTCAATGAAGTTTCTGCAAGAATTGGAAAACAGGAGCAGTTAATTTTATTTAATCTAAATGAAAATGCTAACCCAAATGATGTTGAAATGTTAAATGATTTAATCAGAGATACGACAGAGGCCGACATAACGAAATGTTACAGGGTGGGCAAGAAGTCTGAACGACCAAGGCAGGTTGTGATAAAACTATCAAAGAGGCCGACAATCAAGCAAGTGGAAGATATTAATAAGAAGAAAGAAGAGTGTCATAACTTCCACAATATATTCATCTCCAGAGACAAGACCCTTCTCCAAAGAAAATTGTGAGCAGCAAAAGAGTTGAAGAAGAATTTAGATCATGGATCAAGTAATCCGGAACAAGTTACCATAAAGGGTGTGTCAATTGATTCTAAAACCACAAAAAACGGAGTATCATTAATGAATGTTGTGGACAGCGAACAGCTACGAACTATAGCTACGATACCCAACAAACGAATTATAAGGAAACCAAAAAGGTTAAATCAGTAACTATCGAAAACTGTAAAGATGAGTTGTGTTGTACATATACTTTATTTTATGCTAATTGTAGAAGTGTTAAGAATAAAACTTTTTTGCTGTGTGATTTTATAATAAGTAACAATTTTGACTTTATAATTTTATCTGAAACCTGGCTGAACAAGGACATTGAAAACTATGAATTTGACATTCCTCATTATTCTCTATTTAGGAAAGACAGATCCTTGGATAAAAGAGGTGGAGGAGTACTTATTTATAGCAAATCGATATTAAATGCGACAGTGTTACATACTAGCGAATATAATACTGTCATTGATTTTTTAACTATACAAATTGATAACCTGATCTTAACCGCGGTTTACAGACCGCCGTATGCTAATTTACATGATGATCAAATGTTTACCAATTCCTTTCAATCTATTTTGGACTGCCATGGTTATATTGTTGTGGTAGGAGATTTTAATAAGGTGCATGACTGTGAAATAATCAATCTTTTTTCTAATCATGATCTTAAGCAGATTATAAAGGAACCAACTAGAGGTTCGGAATGCTTAGATCATGTATATTTAGAAGTTGAAGCGTTGAACTCACACAGTTATGATGTAGTAAATTACTTCAAAGAATTGGATCATAAACAAATTATTTTACAATGGAACCTTTCGAGTAGCAAAGCACAGAAACCTAATTTTGAAAGTGCACACGTGCAATGTTCCAGAATCAACTGGAATCTTTTTAGAGAATTAAGCTTATCTATTGATTATGAATGTTTTTTATCATGAACAATGACGAATTTGTTTCTTTTGTTTCATTGTTATGATCTGATATATTTAGGGCATCTACATTTACGGATGTTATACCAGAGCTAATCAATAGGAAGTTATGTAAGCTAAGAATCAAACGAGATAATATTATGAAATGTAGTCTTATCAATAGTATTAAAAAAATGAGGTTAAATATGATCGATAAAGAAATTAATTCATCACTGCTGATAATCCGTCAAAGATCAGAGAGAATTATTTTGGCTAAACTGAAGAATAATCCTAGACTAGGATACAAATTCCTCACAGACTACGGTAAATATAAGGAAAAATTAAACCTTATATTACCTGTGGGTAAAACTGATTATGAATTTCTCTGTGAATTGGATGAAGTATTTGGCAACTTGTTATGTAATCCACATAACGAAAGCAATTTTATTGATATACCTGATCCTTCGGGAAACCGGGATCTAGGACTTGTTATTGACAGTGATGCATTGATGGAATTAATATTAAAAATAAAACCAAAAAAACAAAAAGATCACCTTGGTATATCGATTGATAACCTATTTCAATTACCTATAAATTTTATGATTGCGCTCTGCAATTTAATAAATAGAATTTTGAAGAATGGGAAATTATCAATCGATATACTAACGATAGTAGCTAAACCTTTGCCAAAAGTTAGTTAGCCAACGTGTGCCAGTGATTATAGATTAATCTCTATTATCCCTTCGTTTTTGAAGATAATAGAACGATTAATACTGGATAATTTGAACGTATGTTGCCGGCTGATTTTGATATATGCCAACACGGCTTTACGAAAGACAGGTCAACAACTACTAATGTGCTCTCTATGTGGAAACATGTAATTACATTAGACGAGAAAAAGTTAGATGCAGTAATTGTATTTATAGATATCTCAAAACTTTTGACTCTATATATTTTGATGCTATTTTGAATGCGATTAATTTATTAAATATTGATCCGAACAATTTGAGATTACTTACACTCTATTTAGATAATCGAAGAATGAGTATTCAAGTAAACGATTTGATATCTAAATCGAAAAGGGTAACAAGTGGAGTTCCACAGGGATCAAGTTTGGGGCCAATTTTATTTAAAATTGTATTTGCACATTTGGAAACTAAGATCCCTAACGGTCGAGTTTGCAAATTCGCTGATGATTTAAAAATAATCTTCCCAATTGATCCAAAAAATGTCGAATTCTCCAAAAATAATGTGACACTAGATTTGTATGATTTAAGTAGATACTTGTTAACACTAGGGCTGAGAATAAACAGTAAAAAGACGAGAGCTTTAAAAATAGGTAACAGAACAGATTTCAATTATGTTTATTTTCATGATGCTGAGATTAATGATGTTTTTGAGATTAAACTTATGCAAGAAATTAAGGATTTAGGCATAACTATTCATTGTACGGCTTCTGCTGAGAGACATATTGAAAGGATAGTAGGCAGTGCCAAGAACAGATGGGCACTAATAAATAGAAATATATTATCGAATGAAATAAAATTTAAAATGTTTATAATATGGATTAGACCGATACTAGAATATGCTGCCGCTACTTGGAATCCTTTAACAAAGGGTTTGTCTAATAAGATAGAAGCTGTACAAAGAAAAGTTGTGAAACAAATTAGTCCTATCTCCTGCACTATATACGCCACTAGATTACAGTTTGTATCACTGCATCCTTTATGGTTTCGGAGGATGTGCTATTGCATAAAAGCTTTCCATTTGAACCAGTGGACTGGTGCCTATATGAATCCAATAAGAAAGAGTCATGAAGTTGGAACTAGATCTGGTCATTTTGCAATATCTCCACCATTGGTGGGGAATGTTGCGAGCAAGCTATTCTCTTTTTCAAAAATTTACAAAATTTACAATCAATTGCCAAAGGGGCTTAGAGAAACGCCTCCATCTAAAATGTCTTTTAAATTTTTATCTACCGAACTAGAAAAAGTGTTCAATCCTGCTGATATTTTTAATTTTGATTATGATAATACTTTCTCATGGTTAAATAAAAGACAGGATTAATTGTTTTTCAGCAGCATAACTTCTCGAGATTCTATCTTCAAGTTTTGTATTATTAAAACTGAAATGTTATGCATTATATCATCTATGTTAATCAACAATACATACAATCAATTATTAGTCATGGTTCCCTTTTTTTTGCAAAATGTTACACTCGAATTATACCTTAAATTTTCCTATTTTTGATGAAGAATCTATCACTCTTTACAGCCGAACTTTCTGATGTTGATAAATTGTACAGTACAAATAATTGCACATATTTATGTGATGTGATATCTTTTTATATTGTACATTTTCCAATTTTATTATTTGATGGAACATGTGTGGTTTGAATCCAAATAAAGATATTCTATTCTATTCTTTTCTAAAAAGAGGTGCTAGACTCTTGGCAAGGCATGTTACAAATTGAGATCTGTAGTTCATCTTGCCCAAGAATCTTTGTAACGCTCGAACGGTGGTTGGAGGCTGTAGATCTTGAATAGCACGAACCTTAGCAGGTATAGGTGTCATGCTTTTTTCGGAAATTTGATGACCGAGAAATTCAATTGATTGCTGTGCAAAGACGCATTTGTTGTCATAAATCCGGAGGCCATAGCCTGATAGACTTGTGAGTAGAATATCAATATACTGTATATGTTCAGACATTGAGTTGGAGAATTCCAGGATGTCGTCTTAATATGGAATTACAAATGGTAGACCATCTAGTATTTCGTCCATAACGCGTTGGAAGGTTTGCGAGGCATTCTTGAGACCGAAAGGCATATAGTGATATTCGTGAATGCCACCTCCGGGAAATTTGGGTGCAGTATATGAAAGGGAGTCTTTGTCCATCGGTACTTCATAGTAGGCTTTCACCAGGTCGAGTTTTGAATACACAGCATGACCAATAGCAGATCTGAGTAGGTCAGATGGATTTGGCAGTATGTATGAATCAGACTGTGTGCAAGAATTGAGAATATGCCTGGTCTGGTTGCGTCTATTATGGACGACATTGACTGAGGCCCAATTTGGCCTGACGGTGAGGTTCTCGAGCAGGCTGATGACGTGTTCATTCGTGGCGTTTGTTCCGGCTGATGATGCGGTGGATTGTGATTCAAACACTCGTGAGGTGATGTAAACTTCCTCTGGGGCAGGTGAGCTGTAGTAGTGTTGCTTCCAACACTTGAATTCCGAGGCTTTCTGCTTCATCTCCTTAAATAGCTCAGAAGGCGTGCGGCTACCTAGGAACATCTGGCTCATTAATTCTGTAAGCCTGTCTTTCCGATCTGGTGTCAAGCGCTGCTTGACGGCGCGTTGACGTCTGTGATATGGCTGCGCAAATGTGCCCTCAGTGTATTGATGCAGAAAATCTTTTAGTCCGTGTCTAAAAGACATTGGGATCGTCTCCCAAGCCCTCAAAAATATTTAGACCTCGTCTCTTATATTGGATACCATGGCCAATAAAGTTACATCGCCGACCCACTCGTCAAGGTAGTCTGGATCGAAATGGCATATTTTGAACTGTGTCTATGTGTTGGTGCGGCCTGTTGCTGGGCTCACCACCGGGATTCCTGCATTTCCTGAAATGGACGTCATCTTATGTGTGTGAGTGTTGTCGAGAATAGATGGCAATGTCCCAATGTCCTCACCCGTCATCGTAAGGCTGTCTTTCATTATTGTGATCTCTTGAGGGTGTTTTTCTTTGATATGTGTCTTAGTATTTGCTTTCCTTCGTGGCATTTATCCAAAGTCCTTGAAGTTCTCAAAATCTAGATGTTTATTAATTCTTTGCTGGCTGTGATTTCGACGAAACGGTGCACCATTTATGTTTCGCCCTTCCTACATATAACTGTTAGCTGCGCTTGAGATCCGTGCTTATGATCAATCCCCGGCCTTTTACCGATGGGTGATATAAGAAGGCTAATTCGAATGATCACATATATATTGTACACAATGTTGCATGAAAAATTCATAGTTAGTTCAAATTGACCGTGCTCTAGATGGCAACAAAACAAAATATTGTTTAAAAAAATGAATTTCTTATACACAAGTAATTATCAATTCACAGTTAAACAAAACTGACCGTGCTCTAGACGGCAGCAGAACGATATACTGTCAACACAAGTAATAGTCCATTCACAACCGTCTGAATTGTGATGAATAGATGTAACCGATTGAAAATATATGATGATATAAATGAAGTCACTGGTAAAAGTTGTCACTGATTATGAGTAGACTAAAATCGTGTAAAAACTTCAATGAAAAAACTTCACAAATAATTAATCCACTGTTTGCTATGGTTTGAACTTATTTAATTATAATAATCCATTGAACTCTAAAACTCTGATACGTAGAATCATATACGAACAGTAAATCACTTGTATAAACTGCGAATAATTCAAGGAAGTAGAGTAATTCCACTATGGCACTATAATCCAATGCATGTTACCTGCGTATCGCGCGCTGATGTCTGTATTTAATAAACAAAACCCTATTAATCACAGTTCAAGAAATCTCAATTAAAACTGCTTGAAACTAACTGAGATTGTTTATAAAATCACAGTTGAGAGAAATATTGTGTACAAACAGTTTTGGATTATTTGACCTTAAAAAGCACAATATTTGTCAAAATTTAACATATTTGGTTTGTAACGCGGAGCCGCGTGTTACAAGAGTGTGTCCAGCGTCGTTTAAAATGATGTTATGTACTATTATGGAAATGATTTAAATTTGTATGTCCTCTACATAATTTATATTTATAAATGAATTCTACCTACAAATTAAAGGTGTTCCTATGGAGCAGCCATTACCGTTCCCAGTCGCTAATATATACATGCATTATTTAGAAATATAACTCTTGTTAAAAATTCCTCTGAAACCAAACTTATATTTAAGATTCTTAGATGACATCTTCTTTATTTATAATCATCTCTATAAGGAGTTTTAGAATTTCCTGTATTTAGCTAATCAACCGGGAGGGGAATGCTAACATTGAAATAATGAATATACAAAGAATTATCTTTTATGGTTGTAGAATTAAAACAAATTGGTCAGATATTAGAAAATGCTATTTATAGGAAAGGTTCATATTCCGGTATCTTCCTGAATTACTGTTCTAATCACTCATTTGAAATGAAAATAGGCATTCTAAAATCAAAGATAACAAGAGGTCGTAAAATAGTGGATTTAGAAAATAGCGTCAAAGAACTGATGAAATTGAAAGAAATAATCATGTTAATTGGCTATCTGGCAAAATTAATTTGCAAAACCATAAACGAGACGCTACGGCGATTTAATGGAAAAATAAACCAAGAAAAACATGTAAGAGATTTAGAAAAGCAAAACTAAGATAAACACAGCACTTTGGTTATACCAGATTCCAGATTAATTAGAAAAATTACGTTATAGGCATTGAAATACAACACAAGAACAGTGTTAAGACAATAAGTTACAATAGGCAATAACCTACCGAATATGAAGGAAAAACGAAACATCTCAACACATCAGATTTTTATGATATACCTTGTAATGATTGCACTATCAGGTATATATGCAAAACCATGCGTTCAATAAAGGTACGTAGAGGGAAATATAAAACTGCATGCATATATGAACATAGTCATAAATCAGATATAGCCAGACACTCAATTGAGACAGGTCATCAGAAAAACTGCAACAGCTGCAAACGAATTACATTATGTAACCGAAATAAATTAACCCAATTGATTAGGGAATCAATTATATATAATTAGGAATAAACGTCATGAATGTGATGTCTGTAGAAAAAGCATTAGCCCGTAATAAATTAGCCTTCTGAATGGAAGGAGCTGTAGATTTGATGAATAAGAATTAATTATAAATCCTAATAAGATACCGCGACTAGAATTTAAGATACTAAACGGAACAGTTAGAAAAAAGATATTTTGGCTTTCATTGTAGTAACTTGTACGCTTCTGAGGGGACTTGCGTAATTACTTATATTATTATAATCAAGGTAGCGGTCTTGATATAAACACCTCATCCATTAATTACTTACATATTTCAGTATAAACTAAGAATTGTATAATGTAGAAAAGGCAATTCATCCAGTTTAGTTACTTATATGTTGATTTATATATATATATATATATATAATCACTTGATTTAAAGTAATTGATTAAAAATTATTTAACTTGAATAAATGCCGGAAATACACAAAAAGTAATTGACAAGCATTCGCAACAATAATAATATTTAATATTGAATGCAACTGAATGCTGATGAGAATTTTATTGCAAAAAGGAAAATTCTTTGTTACTGCAGCTCGCTCACACAGACATTACAGAGTGAATTGTTATGGCGCGTTAAAAAGTGCTATATTTTTCAAACATATCGCCCGATAAAAGCCAGAAGACACAGTTATTATTTTCAGCATCAAACAAAAAAGGCTTCTAAATTTCAAATAAGAACCATATACTTTGTTTAATGGTGATGCTGTGATGCATATGTTTACTAGAGAAGACATATTTGTCTGATGAGTAAATTTGATGGCGCTATTTAGTGTAACAACACCTCACCCAATATTCAAATAAGCGGTGGATGAATCGTTATGTGAAATCTTCGGCTAATGTCACAAAACAAACCGCAAAAATTTAGCCAACAGAATTTAAAAAGTTTTTGGTTTCGTGGTTGTAAGTAATGTAGCGTAGCGTAGAATCTTCGGAAAGAAAAAAACAGTGGCATATTGCGTCAGTTGTGCAAAATGGTGCGAAAAATATTTTTACCATTGAAAAATGGTACGTTGCGTAATCTTGAGAATTTGGTCAAGCCCGTGTTAGGAAAATAGGAAATCAATAATTATGTTGAGGCCCCTAACCTATTCGAGTCTGAGAGCCCCATAGATTCCAGATCGCTTGAACTCCTCAAATCCACAGTAGAGCCTGATATGCTTATATTTCCATTTACATCTCCTAGGTTCAATTCCGCTATATCCTGCACTAACTTACTTGTGTCCTCAAATTTAATATCGGTTCCCATGTCTTATTGGTTTAACAAGTAAATCGACACTTAATGTTAGGCAATTGGAGTGCGAATGTAGAATAGTTTTAATTCCAGAACAAATAATCAGGAAGGAGATATACGTGAACAACCGAATTATCAAATTACCTGTTCTAGGACTTCTCTTTCCTGTGTAATATAATATCAGAACAAATGTTAATTATAGTAGGAATGTATTTGACGAGATGTATTCGTGTTACTAGAGAAAAATGTTAAAAATGCAGCAGACCAAAATAAATAAGACCAGTCAAGGTGCGAGACACTCGAAAACTGAAAAAAGGCACACAATTCAAAGTCAAGTATATAAACAAAGAATGTTCTGGTAAATAAAAAGAAAAAAATTCTTTTTAAATAAAATTCGTTACAATTAGCCATGGTGGTTTAAATTTATCAGTTAATGTTATTTTACATATGGCGGAGGATTTAACTTCCTCCACAATTAAAGCAAATAATACAGAACTGTATAATCTTACAAATTAATTTGGAAAACGACGTATCATTCTCAAATAACCAGATTGTTTCGTTGTGCTGCTTAAGACTGTGCACGTATCGTGGCAAACACTTAATAGTACAGCTCCTAGTTTAACTAAAAACAACTAGAAGCGCTTTTAAATTTGACTCAATAACTTTAGACTGCAAAAAGCTTCATTTTCTATAACTGCGCTGCACAAGGACATTATTTATTATTGGTCGATCCCTGTTTTTTTATTAAATTGGATCCTAAATTTCTCGTAGATTACAATTTGGTTCAATTTGACTACGATAATAATTATTCTGTTAAAAGGACATACTTTATATGTTTCACGATTTCTAATAAATTAAACACTTTAATGATGGTGTTCCAAATTTAATTTACAAAAATTCAACGAATATATGTGCATAGGAAACGCAAATCTAAATAAAATTTGTTTTATTCAAGGAATCTTTCATCATTTCGTTTCATTTTTATTGCATTTGCATAATTTTTGTTGGAATAAAAATCACATTTAATAATCTGACTTTGTCTGATACTGATATATGTGAACCGCTCCTGGTAGTTATAAATTCACACAATTTTCCTCAGGTGGTGTAATTCTTGCTCGATCTTAGGTTCAGAGCAGATCACCCTGAATCTATATGCATGGTTGTTAGCCAGGTGGCCGTATTGAAATTTTACCGCTCTGCCGTTGTATAGATTGTATTGCCAAATGAAAACAGACTTTCTATGTATTGCCAATGTCAAGTAACTATTTAATTCTCGAGTGTCGTGGATGTCCAAATGGGAAAATTTTTGTCTTTCCTCTTTTCGGGATTGAATGTGAAATCTGGTTTTGCGTCATTTGCTTGTTTGAGCAATTTTGGTGAGCCAGGTGCGTCCGAAATTACGTATAGTATATAATTTACATATTTGATTTGTGTGTCCACTCGCCAATGGTATATTTTTGGTGCGTTTGTTCAAAGCAATGCTGCTAGTATATGTGCAATGGAGCTTCATATGGCTACACGAATGCACTCACGGTATAATTACATTCAGATGTAAATTGCACGTTCTTGTGCATACTAAAATGATGTCCATGAACTTTATTTGTGTCTATTCTATAATATTGAACCCTAATTTTAACCAGGTCGTACAAATCGTCGTTATATCTTCAGATATATTATCGAAAATCTGGATGAAAAACCACCGAAACCATTTTCATATATAGGAGTTTTTCTTATTTAGTTCATCACCTAGCTTGAAGGAGTCCTTGATGGTGTACTTCTTTGGGATGTTCTGCACTAATTCATGACGTTTAGTATACTATTTTCTATTTTTCTATTAGCAGGTATGTAAACTTCCAATTCTACAGGGCGCCGTTATTTTGTTTCAACGAATTTTTTTCATTTACTAAAATATTGATTTTAGAACACGGTTTTCAATTGATTTTTCATCCATTGTTGCCAAATGGCGCTCCTGCTGCGCGTGATTGACCAGAAAGTACAAAAACTTCCATTAAGATCACTACATTTAGGCCATAATTTTTTTCAAATAAATTGTTATAAATCACGACCGAGACAACATTTTTTTCACTATATATCATCAGGCAAGTGCTTCAATTTAACAAATTTCATTTACATTACACAATTGTGGTGCTACTTCGTGTAAATATACCCTCTAACTAATTTCAGTTTACTTTAAAGTGATTTTTGTTATTAAATATTTATACAAGTTGTTGCATAAAATTTGCATTTATTTTTCACTCTAATAAATGTACCAGTCGTTTATTCCAGGAATATATTTCCATCGACCAGAAAATACTGCGTAAATATTTTTCCATTAATTTTTTTGACTTTATTGTCCTATACATATTTTCCAAAATTACCCTATTGCGGAATGACCAAATTAATTAGACCTTTTATTTTTAGCAATGTCTTAAAAATTCTAAAATACTTTTATCGTTTCTTATCGATTACATTGAAGAACCTTTACATAAATATGCCTTGACAAATCATGGTATTAAAATTTGTTTTAAGATGTAACCAGCGTGTGATGAAATCTCTGGCGGAAAACAAGGAGACTGTTTATGAATTACCCAGAGGTTTTAGTTTAAATTCCTCGTTGCAAAGATTACTGATAACAAAAATTATGACAATGCGGTGTAAAATAAATTATACGAACTCAAACTGTAGATAATTACGGGAAAAATAAAGTGTCATAGTAATATTTTTAAAGATGGATTGTGGTAGCACAATAGTGAACATTAAAACTAAATATTTAATAATGTAAAGCATTTTGATAAATAAAACTGTTTTTACTTTAAAATGACTAATAAAATACATACCGATCTATATTATAATGAAAAATATACCAGCAATCAAATTCATAAAGTTCGTGACACTATGGAGGCCCATTGGTCACTACCATGAAGGAGCTTCTGTGAGGCCAGGCAGACGTAATACACATATGCAGTATGATAATCTAATTTCAATCAAATACATCCCTCGCCTTTATAATTTAAACCACATTTCTCAATTCCAACTGCAAATTGCTCTACATCCACAATATATACTAAAACAGCCCTAATATTAGGAAAGATTTCTTACCCTATATATTAAAACAGAAAATTGTCTGCCCAAAAACATTAATATCCACAGATCACAGAACGATACGGTGGGTTCCATTAGAGAAATATCCACGTCAATTACCTGAAACAAATGTGAGATCCTTCCCAAAAATATGTATTAAGAACGATGAATGGATGAAATTTCAATAGTTTTATTAACAAAGGTACTCAGATAGAACCATGCAGCAAAGCATGTTTGCAACTGAATAACTCAGATAAACTCACTTATAAGCATTCACCAAGACACGTCAATAACTTCGACAATATGAACAGAAGAAACTTCCCGAAAACTTTCAATATTTTTTTGAAAACACAATATTGTTTTATGAAACTAGCGATAACATCAAATGTACAAAAATAAAATTTGATGTATTTTTATATGAGTAGTTAAATGGTGACCAATAAATTAATTAACCTCCACAACACATGACAAATATTATATAAAAATGCTTGATTTAACAAATTATTTAATATTGCTCCATTTATATTGCATACCCACTTCGAGATAATCGTTGCGGTCCTTCAAAATTTAATTACATGGCGGAAAGATTAAAACAACGCCACCAGGAATATATTTTCAAACTTAGAATCTGACGTGGGTAAACACGCAGAAAAATTGGAGTTAACTGAAACAAATGATAATTTAAGCGCAAAAAGACCAAGGCGCTACAAATGAAAATTAATAAAACGAAGATAGATATTCAGCAACGGGTATAGCTGGCAGAAATAACACCATATGACAGTAAAAAACTCACTCTATTAAATGTACCAGTCGTTTATTCCAGGAATATGTTTCCATCAACCATAAATACTGCGAAAATTTATTGCAAATTAATTTTTTTTGACTTTATTGTCCTATCCATATTTTCCAAAATTACCCTATTGCGGAATAACCAAATTAGTTAGATCATTAATTTTTAACAATTTAATAAAAATCCTAAAATAATTTTATCGTTCGTTATCCATTACATTGAAGAATCTTTACATAATTATGCCTTGACAAATCATGTTATTAAAAGTGGTGTTAAGATGTAACCTGCGTGTGATGAAATCTCTGACGGAAAACATGGAGCCTGTTTATGAATTACTCAGAGGCTTTAGTTTAAATTCCGCGTTACAAAGATTACCTATCACAAAAATTATGACAATGCGGTGTAAAATAAATTATACGAATTAAAACTCTTGATAATTACGTGAAAAATAAAGTGTCATAGTTATGTTTATAAATATGGATTGTGGTAACACAATAGTGAACATTAAAACTAAATATTTAATAATGTAAAGCATTTTGATAAATAAGACTGTTTTTACTTTAACATAACTAATAAAATACATGCCGATCTATATTATAATGAAAAATATACCAGCAATCAAATTCATAAAATCTGTGACACTGTTGAGGCCTATTGGTCACTACCATAAGTGAGCTTCTGTGAGGCCAGGCAGACGTAACACACATATGCAGTATGATCATCTAACTTCAATTAAATAGATCCATCACAATTATAATTTAAACCAAATTTCTCCAATCCAACTGAAAATTGCTCTACATCCTCAATATATACTAAACCAGCCCTAATATTATAATAAGATTTCTTGCAATATATATTATAACAATAAATTAGTTGAATTAAATACACTGATATCCGCAGATCACATAACGATACGGTGGTGACCTTGAAAAAATATCCAAGTCAATAAACCTGAAGCATATTTCAGATCCTTCCCAATAATATGCATTATGAACGATGGCTGGATGCAAATTTCAATACTTTATTTACAAAGGGTATTCAGATAGAAACATGCAGCAAAGAATGCATACATCTGAATTACTCAAAAAATTCTCTTTTAAACATTCACCAAAGCAAGTCAAAATCTTCGACAATATGAACAGAAGAAACTTCCAGAAAAGTTTCAACTTTTTTGAAAACACAATATTGTTTTATGAAACTAGCGATAACATCAAATGTACAAAAATAAAATTTGATTTATTTGTATATGAGGAGTTAATTGGTGACAAACAAATTAATTAACCTCCACAACACATGACAAATATTATATAAAAATGCTTGATTTGACAAATTATTTATTATTGCTCCATTTATGTTGCATACCCACTTCGAGATAAAAGTTGCGGTCCTTCAAAATTTATTGACATGGCGGAAAGATTAAAACAACGCTACCAGGAATATATTTTCAAACTTAGAATCTGACGTGGGTATACACGCAGAAAAATTAGAGCTAACTGAAACAAATGATAATTTAAGCGCAAAAATAACCAAGGCGCAACAAATGAAAATTAACAAAATGAAGATAGATTTTTAGCAACGGGTAGAACTGGCAGAAATAACACCATGTGGCAGTAAAAAACTCAGAATTATATAGGGAAGAATATGCAATTCATCCATTAGAATAGTTCGTCCTTATTGGGAACTCATCATGTACTGGCCAGAATTTGCCGCTGACAGGGCTCCAATCTGGGAACGTCTGCTTCGGAATCTAGTGCACTAACTACTAAGGCATCTTGCCGAACACTACACTACACACGTTTTCCAGTTATATACTAATTTTTAACACGCAGCTCCGCGTTACAACCGAATGGTGTTCAATTTTGACATATATACTACTCTTTAAGGTCAAATAATCTAACTCTGTTTTTACACAATATTTCTCGTAACTGTGATTTTAGAAACAGTCTCTGTTAGTTTCAAGCAGTTTTAATTGAGATTTCTGGAACTGCAAATTTAATTTAATTAATAGGGTTCTGTTTAATAAATATAGACACCCGCGCGCAATACTCAGGTAACATACGGTGGATTATAGTGCCTATGTGGATTTAGTGACTTTCTTTGCATTAGTCTCAGTTTACATTATTACAAAATGTTTTTATATGATTCCACGCATCAGGACATCAGATGTTCCTCAATCACATTCACAAAATTCTATAGTTCAATGGAATATTATAATTGAAGCATGCAAAACCTTGCAAACAATGGAATAATTATTTGTAATGTTTTTTCAAGACTGTTTTTACACGATTTTTATCCATCAATTATCAGTGACAATATTACCAGTGACTTTAAACTAAATTGCTAATCAATCTGGATTTATATCATCATATATTTTCAATTATTTACATGTGTTCACCACGATTCCGACGTTTGTGTTCCTGATAATTACTTGTGTATAAGACATTCAATTGTGTTGACAATATATCATTTTGTTGCTCTCTAGAGCACGGTCCGTTTTGTTTAACAGTGAATTGATTTATGCTTAGCTACACCACTGAAAACGGATGAGTTTCTTACTTCAGCCTTCGGGAAATGTCAGGGACTGATCATGGAACGGATGGGGATAACAACCATTACTAAATAGACAGCTACCCCGCAAAAGCTATTACTATAACTACAAAACATCCTACAAATTAATGTAATTTGGTTAGTCTAATTTTTCCTTCAGGTAGAGCTCATTGGCATCTATTAAGGCCCAAAGATCCAACTAACCATCCAAAATCTGTCATTTCTGAACAGAAACCACACTAAATGCGGATGTGGTATTGAAATGAACATGTGTATAAATAAACGAAAATTGGTTGTGCGGGCGGTGATGACAATTACTATAATCAAGGTTGCGGTCTTGATATAATCAATTAGTGATTATGGCAAATTTAAGGCAGGTCAATAATCTTTTATGTCCAGATATTTTATCCGAATTTATGAGATCAATAATAGTGTCGAAATCATTGGCACGATTCTGGAAAAATTTATGTTCAAGGCAGGGTGTAAAATGCCACGAAAATAGAAAAAAAATCAATAATTTCCTCGGCATGTCAGAATATCTTATCAGATTTTATTTTCATAATGAAACTAAAGGTTAAAATGGACTAGTTTTGTTTGTCAATTAAAATTTAATTACACCTACATAAAGAATTTTCACATTTGTCATTTAACCGATAAAATCGAGTGTTATAACAAAGCAAGGAGTTTAAGTTCTTTCTTGAAACGGTTTGCTATCTTTTGGAAAAATAATATAAGTGTTTGTCGTCTTTGCACTATGAGATGAAATCTATGACCTTTTGTTATGTGCATATATATGAGTTCATATTTCGATCTTTGAATTTCATATATTCCTGATGTTAATAAAGCTTCACTTTTCTCTGTTAGGAAAAGTAAATTAATTCCTAATGGAAGAAACTATTTTACATAGTTCATATATAGTATTTTGATGTTACCCATTTATATTCCATATCGAGCTTTCAATGAAAATCGATTTGATACCCAGTACGTATTCCCCTTCTTATAGACGCAGTATTATTTTTTACCATATATTAATAATAATATTCTACAGAAATGCCAATCCTGCGTTAATATAATTTAAATCACTAAATTATGTTTTATATAATTAAACAATTTACTGTACCCATGATCCTAAATAATGAACGTCTCTCAAGAATCGTACATGCAGTTTTGTTTTTGGTACTGTGGCATGCAATATGTTTTAAATTATATAAAAAAGATCATATGTTCTATTGGAACTCCCAA
This sequence comes from Eudiplozoon nipponicum, assembly GCA_029291075.1. Taxonomy (NCBI): domain Eukaryota; kingdom Metazoa; phylum Platyhelminthes; class Monogenea; order Mazocraeidea; family Diplozoidae; genus Eudiplozoon; species Eudiplozoon nipponicum. The sequence goes on from JAQBSW010007888.1 coordinate 19,524, forward strand.
TGGTTCTTTTAGAAGACACCTCTAAATTTATTGTAAAAATAGAAGACATTCACGTGTTCAATATGCCCATAAGACAAATTGCCGACATTTGACATCATTTCACTACTGCCGAATGATCAATAGGAGAACGCGAAAATGTCATTCTGATCTGGGAAATGGTATATTGATGTAAAATGACGCAATTTCTCAGCAGTCCAACCCATCGTTTATATTTAATCCACATTTATCAATAATCCCAAAAAATCTTATGAATTCATAGATTTGTCGTCCAAGAAATACGAATATGACTAAATGTATATTGATAAAATCAGTTAATCATTGGGCCTGCTCAACGTTAGCAATAATGTGCAAAGTGAATCTTGATATCTAAATTTTTTATACGGAAAAAACGCAACTTTATCTTTGTGCAAAAAATAGTTAAAGCTTTCGTGTACCAACTCAACTGCTTGTCAGCTTTTCATTTAATAATGTAAAGGGATACAACAAGTACTGAATATCGCACAAATTTATAGTTAAATGTGTGTTATGATTATGAGCTCTGCCAACAGTAAAAATGAAGGCATTTGAAAGAAAATATACCACATCGATTAATAACTCTCTATTTCAATTGCGATAAGCATATGCATTGCAATTTTTTGGTAAATTGACATTCCAAGTAGTAATATCGAAACTGCAATATGCCTGTCGGATTAATCTTGAGACAACATAGCACTGCCTTTAGCATGCAAATTATGCGTTCCACAAGATTGTTACTCTTAGGATTTGGACATTTGATGTTATTGATAGTTTCAGAAAACAATAATGCGTTTTCAAAATTTGTTGAAATTTTTCTGGAAGTTTCTTCTGTTCATATTGTCGAAGTTTTGACTTTCTTTCATGAATGTTTATAAGAGAGTTTTTCTGAGTAATTCAGTTGCATGCATGCTTTGCTGCATGTTTCTACCTGAATACCCTTTGTAAATAAAGTATTGAAATTTGCATCCAACCATCGTTCTTAATGTATATTATTGGGAAGGATCTGAAATATGCTTCAGGTAATTGACGTGGATATTTTTTTCAAGATCACCACCGTACCGTTCTGTGATCTGCGGATATTAGTGTATTTGAGTCAACTAATTTATTGTTATAATATATATTGCAAGAAATCTTATTATAATATTAGGGCTTGTTTAGTAATTATTGAGGATGTAAAGCAATTAGCATTTGGATTTGAGAAATTTAGTTTAAATTATAATTGTGGGGGATCTAGTTGTTCGAAATTAGATTATCATACTGCTTATATGGCTTACGTGGGCCTGGCATCACAGAAGCTCCCTTATGGTAGTGACCAAAGGCCATCTACAGTATCACGGATTTTATGAATTTGATCGCTAGTATGTTTTTCTTTATAATATAGATCGGTATGGTTTTTTATTAATCATGTTAAAGTAAAAACAGGCTTATTTATCAATATGCTCTACATTATTAAATATTTGGTTTTAATGTTCACTGTTGTGTTCCCACAATCCATCTTTATAAACATAACTATGACACTTTATTTTTCACATAATTATCAAGAGATTTTACTTCGTATAATTTATTTTACGCCGCATTGTCGTAATTTTTGTGATCGGTAATCTTTGTAACGCGTAATTTAAACTTAAGCCTTTGAGTAATTCATAAACAGGCTCCTTGTTTTCCGCCAGAGATTTCATCACACGCAGGTTACATCTTAAAACCACTTTTAATAACACGATTTGTCAAGGCATAATAATGTAAAGGTTCTTCAATGTAATCGACAACGAACGATAAAATTTTATATGACATTGTTAAATATTAGAGATATAATTAATTTGGTTATTCCACAATAGGGTATTTTGGAAAATATGGATATGACAGTAAAGTCCAAAAATAATTAATTTTCAATAAATTTACGCAGTATTTTCTGGTCGATGGAAACATATTCCTGGAGTAAACGACTGGTACATTTATTAGAATGAAAAATAAATGCAAATTTTATGCAATAATTTGTATAAATATTTAATATCAAAAATCTCTTTAAAGGAAACTGCATTTAATAAGCGAGTATATTTGCACGGAGAAGCACCAGAATTTTATATATACTGACATATGTAAGTAATAAATTGGTCAGGTGCTTATATCAAGGCGACACTCTTGATTATAATAATTGTTATAACTGCCTGCGCAACCAATATTCGTTTAATCATATAAATGTTCATTTCAATACCACTTACAAATGTACTTTATTGTCTGTTCTGTAATGACAGATTGAGGATGATTTGTTAGATCTTTTGGTCTAAATTAAAGCGATGTGAGCTCCACCTAGAGGAAAATCGGATTAACAAATTTACATTTGTTAGGATACAACTGAAAATTATGTGTAGTGTAATGTACGGCTGGGTGGCTCAGAGGTTAGAGATCCAGATTCTGAAGCAGAAATGCCGGGTTTGAGCCCTGTCCGCAGCCTTTTCTGGCCAGTAAATGATGAGTTCCCAATAAGGACGAAACCGCTCTACTGGATGAATTGCATATTCTACACTATACATTTCTTAGTTTATACTGACATATGTAATTAATTAATTGGTCAGTTGCTTACATTGATTAATTGTATTCTGTGCTCATCGATTCGTCAAAATGTGAGGACGCGCGCCTGTGGGGAGTTGCTTAATTTATAATTGCGTGCAATGTTGTCGTTTTCTTTAAATTAAATGATTTACTTGTTTGTCGTTCCTCTGTACAGAATAGAGATGCATGATGAAAAGTGGGGGGTAAAATATTATGGACAGGTGAAAATCACGACAAGAGTTCAATCATCGGGATCACAGACTCGGCTAAATTCTTCTTAATCAGCGAATCGCCTGAATTCTTAAATTTTCTTTTTTGGGACAGAAAATAGAAGAAGAATAGTAGAGGATTAATTATCAGACAAATCAATTTGAAATACCTAAGATATTCTTGTTTAACAAAAGGTTCCTGGTACGTGCAATTAAAAGGATAATAGCTTAGATTCCAAGGGATTATCTTGCTTTACCGATTAAAATTCTCATGTGTATTTATAAAAGAATTTACAAATAAATATTCTCTCTTTAATTATTTGTTGATTAAAATGGCATGATTTCTAAGTTTAGATTGAAAACTGTTTGCCATCTATTGCCAAGTATTTCTTTGATTGAGAACATCAAATGGATAAGTCGGAAAATCACTCCCATTTTGATGGCTCCTGAAAGAGATTAATAAAAGCATTTCAAATCCTACATAACTGAGCAATTTTCGTGAATATTCATATATTTTCAAATTGATGTCTTAAATCTACAATATGTTGGAAGAACTAATTCAATAAAATGAAAAATACATAATTCTTTAGAGAATTTTGATATCCTTTACAATGCTTAAACACTTGTTTAAATTTTATAGTTCTGTCATGAAGGCTTTTGAAGACTTATGCTTCATAAGAATTGGTGTTATAATAAAACGCAGCATATGACCAGAAATCATGAGATTCCGATTAACTTCGATCAATCATCATTATAAGATAGAATACTTAATTATCGTAACTAAGGATATAAATGCCCGCGTAAGCAGTGCGCGTGTGCATATTCCCCCAAAATTTCATTATTCAAAGGAATAAAATAATCAATGCACATCATTTTATAAAGTGATGATGGAGAATAAATGAGTTGAAGGCACATGGAAGTAAATGGATTCAAGCATGGTCTCTATCTATAATTTTATTTCAAAATTTCGGATAGGCGCATTGTGGACACTAATAAACTATACGAAGATATTGATAAGTTGTTTGAATTCCGTCTTGGCTAACAGTGACTGAAATCTAGTTTTTTCTAAATATATTGGTAATTTGTAGTCAAGTCTTTATAGCGCAATGTCTTAACTGAAAGTCAGATTTAATGTTAACTAAATTAAATACATTGATCGTTTTTTAAATTAATCAATTATGTTAAGGTATAAAAGGACCTAACACATATTTTATTATTAACTGAAAATTTATCGCGTAAATACATTTCAAACACATAATATGTACATTATTTTAATTATCTGGAAAAGCGCAACAACCGGAGTGACTGTGTTTATGGATTTCTATAATTCCTTATTTGTTAACTGAGATCGCGTTTCACTTTTTTAATTTTAGATTTTTTCGATGTCTTGTCTAACTTCACCTCTGGGAAACATTTGGAATTTAATCGCATATTTTGCATGAATATCTTTACATATATTCAGGATTTGCTTTTACCTTGTCGGAATTTTTAATGTCTTTTAAATTTTTCTCTCTATTTCTCTATCACTCTTCCATAATTAATCAGACTTTATCGCCAGCCTCCACACCTTTAACCCAAAAACTACTTACCAATCTCGCTGACCTTCAGCAACAGATGACAGATGTCAAGGGATTGCTAGAATCTTTATTAGGTAACCTTTTTCTCCACATTGCATCCACATTTGTTGCGCTAAGCTAACGATTTTTTAAACGAAGTTACGCGGGAGGTTGCTTTACGAAATCACAGCAAACGCAACCTCTTCCTCTGGTCTCCGCACACCCTACTCTTTATGGATGACCTGGCGTCAGATTTAATCAGTCAATTGGGAGACAACATCCATCATCTCAAAGAGGTCTCCTCCGGCAAAGGTGGTGCTTTTGTGGTTTATTCCCACAAAAGGCTGTCCAAAGGTGAACAGAGTCAAATGAAATTTCGATCACACTTTATATCGACAGGCAAAGTCAAATTAAAGCGCGATTCCACTTTACTTAAAAAACTGCAGAACAAGCGCGGACCTTTCCGCCAGGCACCACCTGTTCCCGTGAATTTCAACATCCCGGTCCTGGCTGGAGCAATCCAAAGAAACGCCGGTCATTTTACGGAGGCATCTTTGGTTTTGCTCCTCTCTCTGGATCCATCAGGTTAACTACCACTCGATTTCAAGGACACCCCTTGACCACTAGCTTAACCAGCGAGACCATTTCCACCTAACTAGCGCCGTATAAAGACCTCCAACAACGGTCATCGTCCTCCATCATCGAAGACCAATTACAAATCCTTAAGTCAAGTCGTTATCACGACAGATGATGAGGTCCTGAAACCCACAAAAAGAAAGACCCGCGAGCCATCGAATCTTCCCCCACAACTTCCTCCTCCAAACTCACTGATACCAAACAGGACAACCGTGATTTTGCCCCCGTTCAGATTTTGCCCCATCTCACCCCACATCACTGCTACCAAGTAACCCATCGCCTCCGTCCTGTTTTCAAATCCTCCAACTACCTCACTCGTCTAAAAAAGCGAAATTATGGAAACCCATATCGATGCTGACCACTCCATTCTTGTCAACAAGCGGCCAGTTACACTTAACAGCCCGAGGTCTTGCTCCGGCCGTCAGCGGAATGCATCTGCTTGCTTCCTCTCCCCGGGCTAGCGGATTCCTTTCGGCAATTCTTATCAATTGTCGGTCGCTTTCGCCACAAATCAAACAAATGCGAGCATTTTTATCGTTTAACGAGCTCGAAATGTGCATTCTGGTTCAATCATGTCTGTCCTCTACCGTTCATTGCGATGATCTTTTCCTCACCAATGGCCAAATTTTCCTTTCAATTGACAGAACGGCTGATCGTGCGGGTGGTCTGTCTGCTTTTGACCGTTCATCTGTCATGCCCAAACGCCTGTCTACATCTAACTCGCTAGGTCTAGAATTCTTTTCTTCAAACTTCCTCTGGCCAACTGACATAATATAACTACGGAAACTCACCCGTTGATTCGACTCTTTGCTGACAACCTCCTTAGTCTATTTGTGCAATTCCCTACACGAGAGAACAACCAGCTTGATTATGTCCTCTACAACAAAGACGTGACGAATATACAGTCTCGAGAGATCATCCCTCATCTCGACCACTGTCAGGTATCTTTCCTTATTCCTCTTTTATTCTCTATCCCTAAAGAGAGCATTCAGATGTTCACGCGATTTGCCAATTGAGAAGAGTTTTGTCGACGCTGTGACGCAGTTAATTGGAGTGATCTTATCCTCCCAGACGACCTCTCCTCGTGTTTTTCCTATGTCTATAACATCTTATTATCCCACTTTACTTCTGCCAAATCTATTCAACAATATCACACGATGAACTAAGTTAAACACCTATTGTTTAAAGCACGCGAGGGCAACCTTGCACGCGCAATTGGTCCCATATTATTCAAGCTAACCCTATTCTGTTCTCTCACAGATACAAGTTTACCACTTGATATTGAATTAATTGACTCGGCTAAGCACCTTAGTATCTCTTATTCTAAATAGCGAGACTTCTCCCCACATCTTCAACATACTACGTCTAAACTATTAAATTGGGTTAGTATAATATGATTCATGACTAATAATCCCACACTCTACCTTACATTGGTTAAGGTCTATGTCCTACCTCTCATATCATACGCTAGCGAATTTTATTTCCCCCACCCTACTCTAGCTTTCTCGTACGCCATCGAACAGATTTCTTCCATCTTTTTAAAGCGAGACTTCCCTTACAGCCAGAATTATCGGGAATGCCTACATCTGGCTAACCTTCTTCCGCTATGGTTCACACGTCACTTACGAGTCATTTCTTCCGTTCATAAGATCAGAGCAAGCCAATCACTATCAAACTTCGCTCACCACAGTCACTACTTTGCCACACGCCATAACAACTCCTCAATCCAATCTAACCACACATCCCTTATATGTTATAAAATCTGCTTCATTTCCAAAGCCAAAAGTGAATTCATTGCTCTTCCCGCGGAAATAAAGCTCCTATCCCATCACGAATTTAGGAAGGCGCCTCACAATCACTTCTTTAACAAATTCCTAGGCGAGACATCTAATTAGAAGCGAAACTGTTTCCTCCTTAACCCAAAACACTTCTTTCTATCTCTAGGCTATTATCCAATTTCGGAGCGTGAAATCTCTTCTGGCCACCTCCCGCTTTCAACCATTCGCTTCTTACTCTCAAACGCTACTGAAGATTCACCGATTAAATTTCTATTCTCGTTTTCATTCTACCGCATTCAAATATTGATTGCTATGCCACAATCTGCTTTAATAAATCTATTCTTTTTGTTTCAGCAAACAATCGGAAACTCAAAAAGCCTACTGGACCATCTAGCATTCATCGGATGCTGGTTTCCTCATGCTTTCCATCAGCCAAACAGCTCAACTGAAGTCAATGATCCATGACGCGACACTGGCGTACAGACTCTTCTATCTAGTCGATTCTTCATAGTCCAATGGCATCTCCATTCAATCAGAACGAACTATCACGAAGATGACGAAAAGAACTTCTCTTTCTTAACTCCCTCCTCCCCTGTTTATATACTTTGATAGTCACTTTTACATTCAACGTTACATATCCTACTTTTGATTTGTACCTCATCATTTCAATTGTTGGCCCTCTTGTTCTTCGCTGCTAAATAATTTTTTAAATTATTATAATTATTATCAATATCATTATTATTATTATATTATTATCAATATCATTATTATTATTATTATTATTATCAATATATTATTATTATTATTATTATTATTATTATTATTATTATTATTATTATTATTATTTTATTTTATTATTATTATTATTATTATTATTATTATTATTATTATTATTATTATTATTATTATTATTATTATTATTATTATTTTATTATTATTATTATTATTATTATTATTATTATTATTATTTTATTTTATTGTTATTATCTTTTTATGTGAATGCATTCATACAATCGTGGCCAAAACGCAATGCATTCATTGGCTACAATTTTATAATTATTCATTTTATAATTAAGCTGACTATACCGTGAAACGAAAGCTGACCAATAGGTGAATTTGATTATGCATGTGGTAACAATTTCTTGCAAATGGACAAAGTTACACTTTTCCTGTTTTTTAACATTTCATATGTCACGGAACTCTTAGCAAATTTTTACTAGTATCCAGTTCTCCCAACTACTTTTGTCAATGTGTATATAACTATTCGTAGTTCTTGGACCGCAATATTTTTTAGACTCTCAATAAATGTGGATTAAATATAAAAGATCGATTAGCCATATTAGATATTGTATCATTATATAGCAATATACCAGTATGCGAATCAAATGGATATATAGTACCTTTTCTAATTTATATTACAACAATACTGTATGGATGAAAATTGCCCGTAAGTCATATTATGGAAACAATGGACACTCGAATTTCTTCTCATTTTTATATATAATTAGTGGGGTATTAAAACAATAGTCATTTTCAGTTCCGATAAAAAATATCCTCATGATTTACATGAATAAAAACCATTAAGTTATCACAATTAGGCTAAAACTGCATGCGCGATTCTTCAACGCCATTAATTTTTCTGAAAAACGGCAAAAAATCAATGTACGAAAATACTGTAAACGCCCCGGCTTCAAGTAAATGCCGTACGACGTTACAAACTCGGTTAAGGTGCTCTGAATAGAGATTAGTTACTGATATGGGGGCCCTTAAGAGGGCCTTGGCGGCGTTCGCGTAAGTTATATATATGTAAGTTGACGTTCTGTTCCTTGGGTGGACTCTGGTTGTGGTTCCTGCTGTTGTTATCATGTGTGTTGAAGTTCTGCATTAATTGGCTCGTCTTGCTGGCTGAAGTGCAACACGGTGAGTCACGAATGTTGCCAATTGTTGGTGAAACAAATCAATATCCAGCGTAGGTATTGACAGCCGACAGCACGCACATGTGTAACACGAGGCAGAACGCAGATACGACCAACTGACTTGCATGGTAAATTACCGTGCTTAAATAGCATGCAATATGTGTACTTGCATACTATTGGTTAAACGTGGTTAAACGTGGTTAAACGGCAATTTGCTTTTTTCTCATTGGTGCAACGTAAATAAATTTGAATTTAATTTACGCAATATGTCGGCGATTGATTTGTGTCGTTACAACACTTTCCTCTCTGAAAAAAAAGAAAAAAATATTCCTCTCTGCGAGGCTAGATAAGAAATGCATGACAGAGTTCGAACCAAGTTAAGCAAAAATATGATGAACCATAAGTGCTGGGCTTAAATATGCTTGTTGGTTGCTTCAACAATGATATGATGCCAGGTAACCACTAGGAATTGCTACACAAATTGTTAGCTCTAGTGGACGGTCATAGCACGTGAGGCAAAATAGAGCAGTGTAAGTTTTTGGAGCCGCAGCGTGAAGATTTCGAGGTAAATCGCCTCTGAATTTGCCAGGTTTAAGTTAAAAACCTAAGCAGGTTGGATCGTTGTCAATGTGTTTGTATACGACCAAAGGAGCTAGAGTGCTCGACGTTGTAGTCATGACATTTGTAGAGTGGTCTTTGTGAAATAGATAAAGTTGAGATATGCATTGAAAGTGGCCTGTACCATGATATGAAGCTGATCACTACTTAGTGTTGCTACACAAAAGCGTTAGCTCTAAGTAGCTGGTCATACCAAAATAGGCAGTGTAATGTCATGTGTGAGAAATACATTATAATGTAAAAATATATACATTAAAATCAAAGGTAACTGCATAAAAATATGTACACGAACATTGCCTCAGAGATGGCATAATACCAAAGAACTGTTCAAAAATGCTACACAATTGTTAGCTAAGAACAGCTGGTTATGCCACGTGAGACAATTACTAAAAATTAACGTAAAGTTAAAAAAAATTTTATAGTTAAATGTTAATGTTTAAAAAAAATTAATTACGCGTTATACAAAGCAGGTTGAGATTGTGGGCAGACGGAGCCTGAGACGTGTGTAGAAGGTTGAACGCTCTCAGGATCAGGTGGTTCGATAAACGGTTTTAACCTGTCTATGCTTACTGATGTCGGTGTAGCGCCTTGCATAATGATGAAGTATTTTGGCTGTCTGAGTAAAATCGGGTAAGGACCGCGATACTTGGGTTGTAGTGGTGCAACAGCAGTATTGTTGCGAACGAGTACTCTCTTGCAGCTGTGGAGCTGTGGGTGAACGAAGACTGGACGAGGCGTGTGTCTCGGCTGCTGTTCGGACATGTTACCGAAATGAAGTCGAAGGCGGGTAGCTTCGTTTTGTGGGTCATCTTGTGCCGGTAGTAGACGTGGGAGCTGACTAGGCAGGCGTAGATCCATGCCATACAAGAGTTGTGACGCAGACGTTTTAATGGATTCTCGAGTACGGGAACGCATGGCCAGCAGAACTAAAGGTAGTGCATCGACCCAGTTGCCATTAATGGACGAGGATGCTAAAGCTGCTTTGAGTTCCCTATGCATTCTCTCTACCATGCCATTAGCTTGGGGATGGTAGGCAGTCGTCTGGCGTAAGATGCATCCCATGTACCGCAAGGTGGTTTTGAAACGATCAGATGAGAAGCAAGTGCCTCTGTCCGTGATGACCTCATTGGGAACACCGTAATTGGATATCCATGCAGAGATAAAACCGTTAGTTACTTCGTCTGCAGAAATGGTGCCAAGAGGTAATGCCGCAGGCCACCGTGTAAATCTATCGATCATAGTTAGAAGGTAGCTGAAACCTTGAACCTTTGTCAGATGAACTATGTCGATGTGGACGATGGCTAGGCGAGAAGTAGACCGAAAATTTTGCAACTTAGAACGAGTGTGTCGTGTGATCTTGTTTTTCTGACAAATTGCACACTCTGAGACCCATCGTTTAACATTCTGCCTAAGTCTGTGACCCCAGAAACGATCTGTAAGAAGTCGGACAGTCGCTTGGCTTCCTGGGTGAGAAATTGAGTGAATTGAATCGAAAACCTTCCTCTGAAGGCTGGTCGGCAGAACTGGCTTGTTGGGCTGCGTACCCGTGAAGTAAACAATTGGTAAGCCTTCCCACAGACGGCATATGAACTTGGTTGGGTGACGGGCTATTGATCTTTGAATGTGAATGTCACCGCGTTGTTCAGTTCGCAGGAGAGTTGGCGTTAGTGCAGGTTCACTGAGTGCCACGGAGTTGACAGTGAATGGTGACGGTGAAGGTGGTTGTAGAGAGACGTCTGGCCTAGACAGGGCATCTGCAATGAAGTTCTGTTTGCCCTTGACGTGAAAGACGTCAAATTGCCATTCGCTTAGACGAGAAAGCTGTCTTTCCACTCTGGCAGGGTACTTGGCGATAGATGAAGTTGCGTTTCGAAGTGCGCTAACTAGTGGTGCATGATCTGTGAAAACAACAAATCTGCTACTGCCAATGATGCTGATAAAATGGCGCACTGCGTCGTGGATGGCGAGAAGTTCTCGGCCGAAAGTGTCGTACCTCGTTTCTACTGGTTGGAGAGTACGCGAGTAGAAACTGATAGGCTTCCGAACTCCGTCGATCTCTTGTTCCAAAGTGGCTCCAATAGCGAATTCAGAAGCATCTGTCGTGAGTAGAAATGGCTTTTCAAAATCTGGATGCGTTAGCATTGTGGCATTTGCTAACGAGTTGATGGCAAGTCGAAGTAATTCCTCGTCTTCGGATGACCAAGCAATGATGGAATTCTTGCTAAGTCCTTTTCGGTTCCGCAGGTGCCTGCACAAAGGATAAAGTTGTTTTGAAAGGCCTGGAAGGAACTTGCGATAATAGTTTAGTACTCCCAGGATTTTCTGCAAATCGCTCAAAGTCCTTGGTGACTTGATATTCTTGATTGAATTCGTCTTTGACGGCAACGGTTGAATACCTTGGGCCGTGATACGATGCCCTAAGAAGTCGACGGATGAAGTTGCAATCTGCGTCTTGTCACAGTTGATCTTGAGTCCGTGGTTGGATAAGCGCGAGAGGACATTTCGTAGATGTTTCGCATGAGATTCTAGATCTGGACTGAATACCATAATGTCATCGAGATATGACATACAATAAGCAGAGTCGTCGCGAAGTATGTTGTCTATGAATCTTTGAAATGTCTGTGTAGCACACTTAAGTCCAAAAGGCATGTAAAGGTATTCGAAAAGGCCAAATGGAGTGATGACAGCAGTTTTCTCGATATCCTCTGGTGCTACCGGGATGTGATGGTAGGCTTGTCTAAGGTCAATTACTGAGAAGAAATTGCTGCCGTTGAGTTTTTCAAGTAATGTGTTGATATTTGGAATAGGATATGCATCAGATTTTGTCACTGAATTTAGCTTACGGTAGTCTCCACAGGCTCTGTACGATCCGTTTGATTTTGAGACTAAGTGCAGTGGTGACGCCCATGAACTTTTCGATGGTCTGATGATTCCCTCTTCCAAAAGCCTTGAGAATTCTTCTTGGGCAGCTTTCAGCTTAGCAGGAGCCAGTGGTCGCTTCTTGAGTGCAATAGGTTGTCCTTCTGTGACGATATGATGCATCGTGTTGGAGACTCGCAGATCGGATTTGTTAAGATCGAAAAGCGATTTGTATTTTCGAAGAGCTGCTGATATCTCTGCTGAATGATGCACTGGGGTTGGTTGAATGACCTGTAACTCCAAACGCTCGGAGGCAAGTGTCCAAAAGCTTTGTTCAAGTCCGGTGGAGGGGTCGATGATCTTTTGATTGGCAAGATCAACAATGAGCCGAAATTTTAGAAGGAAATCAAGGCCTATTATATTATGTGAGACCTTGGCAATGATGAAGTTGTGGGAAAATTCACGTCGTAGACCTATGTTGAGTGTGCGGTATTGGCAGCCATAAGTTGGTATGGGCTCGCCTGTAGCTGTTGCGAGAAGAACGCCTAGCGACATCTCGGCCATTGAATCACCTTTGAGAACTGAGACTGCCGCACCTGTGTCTACGATGTACTCTTCGCCAGTTTTGAAATCAAGAAGGTGCAGAAGTTCGTTTGGCTGTTTGGCCGGGTCATGCAAACAAGTAGGCTGGTGATAGCGACCGGCATTGTCTGTTTGGTTCTCTATGTGAAAAATTCGGCGTGGACGAAAAGAGTCGACAGGGATGTCGGATTGTAGTTGGCTTCTTCCCTGTAGCGCCGTTGATGCCGTTGATGTGCAGAAAGTACGGTCTTCTACTTCCTGCGCCAGACGTTTCCCGATACTGATGCACCCTTGTGCCTGCGGTCTGTTGTCCTCTCCGTCAGCTGTGGAAATTGACACTCATTCGGAAATTCTTCGGAACGACAAAGACAAACTTGGCAAGCATAAAAAACTTCTGGTGGTTATAACACCAGTTCTTTGGGGCATATTTATTAAATGATTGCGGAGATCTCGATCGCCGCCTACCATTATAATTTGACTTGGAAACGAATTTTGGTCGAGCATTCACATGATTTATCTCCGATTTGGTAATGGCCAATCCTTCTAGAACTTTGGCCATGTTCGCCACTGTTCTCTCTAAGGAGGAGATTCTATCATCTTGCGGGGGTGAAGAAAAGGATGATGGATTCACTTTGGGTTCCAAAACCCTATATTCTAACTCACATCTCTCAGATAAGTCATCTATAGAGAGAGTGTTGGGGAGCTGTCTGGCAAAGAGTTTTAATGTTTGGGGAAGATTGTTAATAAAAACAACCTTAGCCTCATGGTCAGAAATGTTGGTTTTATACCAACGTTTCCGTAATTCCCTCAGTATTTCTATGGGGCCAAGATTTGGCATATCTAACTGCGCATATTTGTTTATTATCTGCTCAGTTTCCGTGGGTCCAAGCAAGGATTCTACCTCGTTTTGTAGGCCCAAAATGGGATTAGGTAGCTTCCTAATGGCCTCAAGCTTAGGATAAATCCGTCGCTGCAATTCAGAAGGTAGTTTAGCAAAAACCTTTGACAGTTTTTGATGACTGTCATAATCAGGAAACGGGGAGAAAGCGGAGTCTACGCGCATAAAAAATAACTCACTATCTCCATCCCAAACAGGAACATCAATATCTAAAATTGGACCTGACATTTTAACAATCTTACGGGATCTTAAAAGCATAAATTTATAAGCAATATGAAAATGTATATATAAATGTATAAATATATAACGAAACGCTTACCCACAAACAGCTTCCACTGTTGCTTGATATTGTCCAGTACAAAAGGAAAAAACGAACAGAGGCCCCGATGGCCTTTGATGACAATGTATTATTATTTCAACACAGAACAGCGTCACTCCTTCCAAAAATTGAAATTGTCCCACAAACAGCTTCCGCTGTTGCTTGATATTGTCCAGTACAAAAGGAAAAAACGAACAGAGGCCCCGATGGCCTTTGATGACAATGTATTATTATTTCAACACAGAACAGCGTCACTCCTTCCAAAAATTGAAATTGTCCTGTAGGGAAGACGAACAGAGGCCCCGTTGGCCTTTAGTGCCAATGAATTATTATTTTCAACAGCAAGAATAACACACTGCTTCCAAAATTTGAAATTTTCCTTTAGGGAAGACGAACACCACAAATTCACGAATATATACCCAACAAAAATTCCCAGAAAAAAAACCAGGATCAGGGTAAAGAAAACGCAAATGTTAGTCGATTTATCCCAAACAAATGAAGAAGAAAGTCAATTTATTTATACCCAAAAAAAATCAGATAAATAATCAATATCCTGGCGCGGTCGCCAATTTTGTAAACGCCCCGGCTTCAAGTAAATGCCGTACGACGTTACAAACTCGGTTAAGGTGCTCTGAATAGAGATTAGTTACTGATATGGGGGCCCTTAAGAGGGCCTTGGCGGCGTTCTCGTAAGTTATATATATGTAAGTTGATGTTCTGTTCCTTGGGTGGACTCTGGTTGTGGTTCCTCGCTGTTGCTTATCACGTGTGGATGGTGTCCTGCAGGTTCTGCATTAATTGGCTCGTCTTGCTGGCTGAAGTGCAACACGGTGAGTCACGAATGTTGCCAATTGTTGGTGAAACAAATCAATATCCAGCGTAGGTATTGACAGCCGACAGCACGCACATGTGTAACACGAGGCAGAACGTAGATACGACCAACTGACTTGCATGGTAAATTACCGTGCTTAAATAGCATGCAATATGTGTACTTGCATACTATTGGTTAAACGTGGTTAAACGTGGTTAAACGGCAATTTGCTTTTTTCTCATTGGTGCAACGTAAATAAATTTGAATTTAATTTACGCAATATGTCGGCGATTGATTTGTGTCGTTACATACCAAATAATCGAGAATCTTGCTACAGTCAAAGTCTGTGCTCACAATGTCTTAAGCAAATTAGTCAGCGTACTCAAACTTAAGATTCGCTTCCATGTTGACCAAACTTTAATACATCGTATGAGGTATTGTGGTTATTGAAAGATGTTTTGGGGAGTAGCTTTTTATTTAGCGATGCTATGCCATTCCTACATATGCCTGGTAGCGGTCGACGGAGAAAATTACTTTCGTGCGCCGTGGTCATGATTAGAATCAGATCTCTTTCCAATTGGCGATGTGAGGAGGCTAAGTCGGATTATCATATGTATATTGTAAACAATGCTGCAAATATATATATATATATATATATATATATATATATATATATATATATATATATATATATACGTATAAACAGCATATATGTATAATGAAAACAATTGGTTTTATATCCATACATGTAAAGTTCTACACACAATAATATATATTATGCATTTATAAATCAATCTATCAGTAAACATGCGAGTTCCTTTCACATCTTATACAATAATGTAAATATTTTTCACATATGTAATACAAGTATCTAAATAAGCACAAAAGCAGCGATGGGAGTTAACCTCACATCTCTCATACAAGTATAGAATTATTCATATATACGTCTCTGCACAATATAAATATATATATATATATCTGTGTAAAAATGAATATATAAATAACTATGTAAGTTCCCTGAAAAGTTTACGTTTCACTACAATTTTAGCCAAATTACCTCTTTCTTACTGTTCCGTTTAGTATCTCAAATTCAAAGTCACGGTCTTTTATTTTAATTTACTATTAATTCTCATTCATTCAATCTAGCATCATTCAATTCGAGGTGGCTGTGGTTCTCCTACAGCTATCACATTAATGACGATCATTCCTAGTGTTTCAATTGCTTCCTTAATACAGCTGGTTAATTTATTTCAGTTACATAACGCAATTTGTTTACAGCCATGGCTGTTTTCCTGATGACCTCTCATTATTGAGTGCCTGGCAAGATCTAATATATGACTATGTCTATATATTCATGCAGTTTTATGTTCCCTTCTACGTACCTTTACAGAACGCATGGTTTTAAATATATACCAGATAGTACCAACTTTACAAGGTATCTCATAACCATCTGATGTGTTAAGGTGTTTTATTTTATCCTTTAGATTCAGTAGTTCACTGCTATTTTAACTGAATGACTTAACACTGTTCTCATGTTGTATTTTGTTGCTTATATCCTAATTTTTCTAATTTATCTGGAATCTGGTATAACCAGGGTGCAGTGCTTATCTTCATTTTGCTATTCGAAATCTCTTACATGATTTTCTTGGTTTATTTTTCCATTAAATCACCGTAGCGTCTTCTTTATGGTTTTGTAAACTACTTTTGCCTGATAGCCATTTATCATAGTTTTGTAAATTAACTTTGCCTGATAGCCATTTATCATGAATATTTCTTTCAATTCTATCAGTTCTTTGCCGCTATATTAAAAATCAACTATTTCACAACCTATTATTTTCTTTGAATATAGAATGCAAATTATTATCACAAATGGGTGATTAGAAAAGTAATTTAGGAGGACACCGGAATATGTATCTCTCAAAGTAAATAGCTTTTTCTAATATCTGACCCATTTGTTTTGATTCTACAAGCATAAATGACATATCTTCGTTTTTTTCGTTTTTTTTCAGGGAAAACATTACTACTCCTACTTGATTAGCTTAATATAGGAAATTCTACAACTCCTTATACCGATGATTCTAAATTAAGAAGATGCCATCTAAGAATCGCAAATATAAGCTACGTTTTAGAGGACATCTGAACAAGTAATGTTTTCTAAATAATGCCTGTATATATTAGCGACTGGGACCGATAATGGTTGTCCCATAGGAACACCTTAATTTTGTAGGTAGCAGTTTCTGGAGTAAAAACAAGATAGATACCACAAATGAACAAAACAGAGGAAACACGTCAATTTTAGAACACAGAAAAATGAGATTACAATCAATTGAATTGTATACTTATTCGAAAATACTTCGAAAAAGAATGTTCTACAATTTAAAAAAATTCTTTTTTAATCATATATATATATATCTGCAGCAATCAATCTATTTTGAATAAGTTCTTCGACATTTTGTCTTTATTTTATTCTCTTGGTAATGTTTTTAACTAATTCTTTATAATAGGTTAGCTTCACTTCAGCAGACTTATTCATTCGTAAAGGTGATTGTGCCGTCCTATTTTCCCACACTCCTCAACCAAATATATAGTGAATAAAGAGAGGAATAACTGGAGTGAACATGAAAAGAATATGCACAAGATAATTACTTCCGTTCACGCTGTCTTTGTTTTATCCTTCTGATCACATGTGAAATTATTTGTTACTTTTTGCGCAAGACATAATATACAAATGAATAGTATAAATATTAGACACATTTGATTTCTCGAAATTTATTAATAATTAAATATCTATTAATGCACATATACACTATCTCTTTTATTGGCAATTTTGTTTCACCATTTTGTGCAAAATTGCAATTTCGTTGGAAAAAATATACATTTAAATTAACACATCTGCCATAACACCTTCTGTTTTATAGCACACGAAATTAGTCAAATGTTAATATTTATTAGAGAACATTGCTGTCTCTTGACTTTTGTTAATATCTCCATAAGATTTGTTGGAGATGCACACTCTCGGGACAGGTTTGTAGTTTATAATGCTACTGCAATATCATTAGTAGCACAAAATTTCACATAAAATGCAGCACAGATTTGAAAATAAAGGCCCGCAATTAAAGGTCAATTGAAAAATGTCTTGGCTAATATATAATTATGACAATAATATGTCTAAGCTTTTAATTTATTTGTTTCTATTATATCTGAGAAGGTTAATTTAATTATTGGACAACAATTAACTCCTCATATAAAAATAAATCAAATTTTATTTTTGGACATTTGATGTTATTGCTGGTTTCGTAAAACAATATTGTATTTTTTTTAATATTGTAAAATTTTTGGAAGTTCTTTTGTTCATATTGTCGAAATTTTGACTTAAGCTG
>JAQBSW010007889.1:0-37639 GCA_029291075.1 Eudiplozoon nipponicum
CGGTTTGATCCTCGATAGTCAGCTTGCCGTCGTACTCTGATGATGATCATGGAAGGTCGAAACCCGTCAGTGAGTTGCGGCTGACGGTAGTTTTGTTATGTTGGTCGACGACTGGTTAAATATAATGGCAATAGTACGAAGTCCGCTAGAAACTAAATAGTCTTTTGTTGTGTTTTTCTCAAAAGAAAATATTGAATCCCTGCATAAAATTTAAATGTAGAGGGAAAATATGCCAGAAAAACGGTAGATAAAATCGCGTCCAATTCATATTCGACATTTCAACATGCTTTTACGGCTTCCTTATGTCAGGCTTCACGTCTGAATCCATAACACTACAGACTTTGCGAAAAGTTCTCATGCATTGAATGAGCAACGTATTTCTATTTTCTACAATACGCTTCACACTCGTGGAGGTGTAATGACTGATCAATTTTACACTTCCATGAAAGACGAAATATTTTATCGATTATGTTGCCAATCATCTGATCGATTCGCCTACTTTAGTTGAATGGCAAATTTTGTATGTAGTATAATAAAAAATATTTGCCACAGACAACAAAAGTTATTTTAGACTTCCTGGTAAAAATGGCAAATGTATTACCTCATAGCATACATAAAGATTAATAGCAGTAAATGTCGGTGCTAAAGTGATTGCAAAAATTTTCGTTAATGTGCGAGATGCAGAGCCTGCCTTAAAATTGTAATTCAAATTTACTGCCATTTTGAACCGTTTTTTTTAAATCTAACTTTGAATACACATGCGCAGTTGTGTAGCACATTTTTAAACATTTGAAAATTTTTCTAAAGGATACTGTCTTTATTATAACGCATCAAATGCAAAACTATAAAATGATAGAAAATCAATTAAATTTCATGAAGTATCCAATTGCAATCTGATTCACGCTAGCAGAAAAAGCATGTATGAACTGGGAGCCGGATTTTTATTTGATACAATTCATGTAAAACAATATTCGTAGCCATTTTTCACTTGATCTAACCGTTACAATTTTCCGTATTATCTGCATTTCCAAAACGTATCAAAAATTACTTTAGTTGCAGATAAATAAGACAGCAGTTAGAAGAAAGATTTTGCCTAAATATTTCTTTATGCAGCATGTAAAATGTATAAAATTAATTATCATGACCGACAGACTAGTTAATAGATAATCAAGAATGCGATCTTGATATAAACATCTGACCCATTATTTACATACATTTGTCAGTATAAACTAATTATTGCATAGTGTGGAAAAGGCAATTCATCCAGTAAAAATGTAATTCATCCAGTAGAACGGTTTCGTCCTAATTGGGAACACATCACGTATTGTCCAGAATTTGCCTGCGGTCAGGGCTCGCACCTTTGCATGTCTGCTTCAGAATCTGGTGCGCTAACCACTGGGCTAACCTGACGTACACTACACACAATTTTCAGTTATATAATAACTAATTTTTCTTCGTTAGCCTTTACTTTATGTAGATCAATAATTAGTTTAAACTGAAAAATTTTTGTAAATAATGGTTCAGGTGTTTATATTAAGATTGCAACCCTGATTAAAAGTAATTCGTAGCAACGCCCGCGCAACCAAAGTCCTAAATGTTGTTAAAGGCTGTTACTATATTCAAAGAGATATTTTTATTTAACTAAAATGATTCATCAGCGGATAAAAAAATTAATATAAAGGTTAAACAGTACTCTATTTCTGGACTGAGTTTTTCTCAAGTATGTCGCGATTCGTGCAGTCTGTTCTTATGGATTTTGGAAACATATTTGAAGTATTCTCTATAACACGACAATAAGAATTTGATATAACAACCTACTGCATTAGTTGTATTCTTTGGAACCAGGATAAATTTTTGTAAATTATGTTGACAAAATTGCTGAAGAAGACAACTGGCATAGTTGATCACTATATCAACGAAGTCGACTATTTTTGTGGCTATACTGTTAGGCAGTCACTGACTGCGTGGTCGAATGGTGATAACAGTTTTTAAATCACATTTGCAGACTTAAGGTAACTATTAATAAAATTTACGTGGAAATTTATAGTTATATGTATCTCAACCCGTAATCCGTCTCGAAAGCATGTCTTTATGTTTAGCAAATTTTTGTATTGTAAGCTTATATGATGGAAGAGCATAAGAATATTTCGTAGTGGAAATGCTGCTAAAATCCTAAAAAAAATAAAAGCTACCCACGTTCCTAATTAGTGGTTTATTGTTAATGATAAGGTAGAAACCTTTCTAACCATTAAAATATATTATAAAGATGCATCAGTTACGTGTTATGTTTCTCAAAAATTATCCTAAACATCATGTTTGATATGGCACATTGGTAAAAATAAAATAATTTCGCAAAATATAATCGTTTTTATAAAAAAACACAAAAGTTTCCAAGGCTTGTCACTATCTATCAAACGAAAAACATAACTAATTAACTTTTATCTCAGTCATAGAAGAAAACCAATAAACAACGTGCATTATCCCGTACTGCAGGCGTCTTATTTATTTAAGTCCTAGTCGTTTTTGTATAACATTCCAGTTGAAGATTGTTTACGTCACCCGATCCACAAAACAGATGGAATAAACTAAAAAATTAGCATTGACATATTAATAAATCACAGCAGATATAACAGAGGTTAGTGGAGCTGAAGTTTACGTATTAAATAGAATTTATAAAGTTACATCTCATCAAGAATCCTTATGTAAATATAATTAAATATTTTAGGCATGCCATGGTTTTTATTTTAAATTTTACACTGAAATTGAAGATAATGAAGTTTTAAAAAAGTGGTCAACTTACACGTATTATAGCGCCAATTTTGTGCTGTAAAATTATATTAAGTAAATAAAGTAAAAGATCAATACGGGATATTTTCAATAACTAATTTTTGGTTTAAGGAAAAAATGTACTCGTTATAGATATTCAAGTATGTTCCTGTTAAAACTACAATTTTTATGTTGAATATTCCTGAATATCTTTAAAATATTCTAAATTGTATTTCTGTTAAAATAATAATTGATAGTTTAAAGAAAAAGCCTTTCTTAATAATACAACTTTTTCACGCATATTAATACTTTTTTCCTTTTTGAATACCATTCAATTCAGGAACATATACAATTCTATTGAGAAATGGATAATTCAAATAAACCCAAATAATTGATTTAGTTTCGAGTATTTTATTTGAAAACCATATAGCTATGTGTGTATATTAATGCTTAATATGCTTTGAACTCAGCTGATAATAACAACGTGACCAAAAAATATTATACAAATATATTTGTTTTATTAAAGAGAATTCCGTGTTTTCCTACCCATTTTTTTGTTATTATCATGCATATTTGCCTGTAGCTTTAATGGCACAATATGATTATGCTTGTATGGTCGGTAAAACTTAAACATTTGATAAGATACCATATATGATTAATTAGCAAAACTGATTTCGTCCCCATATTAAACAAATCGAATATTTTCTTACTTTCTTTAGATCAAGTTTGCGAGCTTGATATAAACACCAATCCCCATCGGAAACCATAGAAAAACGTGATTTAAGGAATTGTTACCAACAAACGCGTAATCATTTTTTGTTTAACCCAGCAAGCAGTTTCTCTTTTTAAATCAAGATTTTGAGCTTCATATGTACACCAATCTCATAGAAATAAACCAGTTGCATCACACACGAAAACTTGATTTTTTTAAAGGTACACCAGCATCGTGATCTCTGAAAGTTCAATTTATCATTTAGTTAAAGAAATTGCCCCTCGATTTGAGTCCCGTATAGGGAAAAGTAAGCAACTACTTCAAAAGATGCATATAAGGACGAAACTAATCTATTTGCTAAATTGCTGTTGCTACCCTATTCAATTTTTAGCTTAAAATGAAAATTTATAATGTTGTGACAAATAATTAAATCTGATAGTTTTGCATCCGGTTATATATATATATATATATATATATATATATATAAATGACCAGATCTCAGACATCACTTTGCAATACTGCGAGAATGACCTTTACATGCAAACACGCATACACACAAACACAAACGCATACACACTCACCAACTAGCCAAAACAAGAAACAGAAGTAAAACGAGTCAGATTTGTTACCACTAGCATAATCAATTGAAAACCCAAAATGTATAAATATGTATGATTGCATAAGAGCTGATTAGTATTCACGAAATAAATGGCCTTTATCCACTTTTGTTTATATATATATAGAGTATATATATATATATATATATATATATATATATATATATACATATACGCTAGTGTGTCTTGGGTGCAGCACCTTAAAGCTTGACTATTTAAGATGCTTACAAGCATTCAACCTCCGTAGTTGAAGAAGCATAGCTCATGGAAACGTATTTTTTATTCGGTCAACAAGTGCTCCTCTTTAGAGAAATAAATAAGGATTTGTCAACTGTGTTTGATTGGTCACGTTTTGTGCATGACTTCAAATCGATTTCCCAGTAGAGTATTATTATTTCACCCATAGCGAAACTGAAGTAGGAAGTAAGGTGGAGAAATTTTGACATGCACGAAACAGCTGAAGTCAACTACACTCAAATAGAGTTGCATGCGACGTGCTTGTCTGCCATAATATCGTACACATGCGCTTCATTTTTTTTTATTGAAACCCTGTGTGATATGAAATCCAGTCGACCACGTTGCAAATTTCTCATGGAATTGTCTTCGTAACTTTATTTTTTTAGTTATGCTGTTAGCGAAAAGTTGCATATTGAAGTATACTAATTAACGCATAGCAGGATTTAGAAATTTCCCGTTGATCTGACAATATTCGATGGTGCGTAAAATTCCAAATTTGGGTCCAGGCGATGTACGTAAAGCTAAGAACGCATACCACACGAGGTGAAATGTTTTACAATTTCTATAAGTTCCACTTTCAGAACGAAAATGGTGATTCTACAGAGAGCTGACCAAACGATGCTAAAACGTCGATCGACTCCCTTAAGCTAAGTGATTAGTTCGAAATGAAATATACTACTCAGCTCCACTTAGTTGATTTTATCTGAATGCAAGCAAGCTGTATTAATAAAAGAGAATGGCGAACATATGAATCGCTGACCACACGATGGAAAAACAACGACAGGTAACCACTCGTGAAGTGGCTAGTTCCAATTATGCTTTACTGAAATTTCTAGCCAAGTAGAGTTATCCCAAATGGAAAGAGATAGATTCAATAAAGGAAAATGGCGATTTTTCGAAGCTCGAAAGAAATTATAGAAAAATTGCCATAGACCTCCATCTGCTCATTAGTTAATTCCAAATGAAATCTACTATCCATTCTCGCCTAGTAGATTTTCTCCGAATGCAAGTAAACCGTACTAATAAAAGCGAGTGGAATTTCACTGAAGCGCTGACTAAGCGTTCGGAAAACAACCACAGATTACCACTTGCAAAGAAGTTAATTTTCTGTTGACTTCGCCTATATTGGGTTTATGTGGATTCCCTCAAAATTTATTATTAGTGTGTCATCCAGCCGAGACATCACCATCCCTAACTCCACAGTAAAAGGGCTCATTTGTGCAGATAATACTTTTAATAAATTTTCCAATCCGTCAGACTCCATTTTAGTTAACTTAGCACACATGCTTCATTTTAATCAAATATTTATAGGTGTTTGCTCATATAAAGCGCCCATTTGTAGTAAAAAAGGAATACAAATATTCATTTTATTATATTCACTTCTGCAGCTTGTAGGCTGGTTCCATCAATGTTTTGACTGCTTGATTTTCATAAGTGCAATTTTTGTATGAATTTCTTTGTTGAATCTTGTATGCCAGGCTCTGATTGGGCCCTCGGTGTATTCTCAGTCTAAAAGGTATCTATTGCTACAGTTCCCATTGGATATCACTGTTCAACTTTGTCTAGGAGACATTTTTAAAGGCAAGAATATCGTCTGGATATAAGAAAATTGTGATTCACTGACGCAGTAAACAAACGATTGAAAACCACCAAAAGATTACCAATTGCAATTGGTATCCATTCCTCAAGTCCCCTTACCAAACCCATCGCAAATGCAAAAATCTCGACTGAATAAACGAGAAAAACGATTTTATGAAACGCTGACCAAAAGATGAAAAAACAGTGATTTGGTTAAATCAAAATAGATTCAACAGCTAAACTCTTCCTACTAGACCTAAGTAAATGCAAGCAAATCTTCTGAATAAAGTAGAATGCTGATTCCCTGAAGTGTTGAACAAAATATGAAAGAAAACTGATAGACTACAACCTGTAGGTTGGTCAAATCCAATTGAATTCCACTAATAACTTTTTCCTAGTAGATTTATTCCAAATACAAGAAAATAATCTAAATAAGGTTGGATAGCTGTTCTCTGGTACGTCGATTAAATGCCAGTAAAACAGCATTCGACTACGATTTGCTAAGTCGAAATTTTCAATTGAAATCGACTGCTCACAATTACCGAGCAGCCTTTTCCTAAATGCAAGAAAATCGTCTGACTAAAAGAGAATGGAGCTTCCTTGAAGCTCTAACCAAACAACGATGAAACAGCTACAAAACATCTCCTGCTACGTAGTTAATTCCATCGGATTCTACTGTCTTTCCAGGCCTAACGGGCTTATCTCAAACGCTAACAAATTAAACGAACATTGGTTGCGCTAACAAATTGTTTGAACACAGAAGAATGGCGATCCTCTGAATCGTTGACCATGCAAAGGAAAAACAGCCATAAACTACCACCTATTAATTAGTCAGATCCATTTGGATTCTAGTGCTCAACTTTGCTTAGTACAGATACTCCACATGCATGCAAAATGTTTTCAAAAAGAAAATTACTTCACTTGCGAAGTAGTTAGTTCCAATTAGCATCCACTGTTATACTTTGCGTAGTACAGTTATCCAAAAAGAATGAAAATTTGCTCAATAAAGGAGTATGGCGATTCACTGAAGCACAAAGGAAAAGATAGAAAAATTGCCACAGAATTCCACCTGCTAGGTAATTAGTCTGATAAAGAATCTACTGCTCAACCCCGTCTAGTAGACCTGTCCCAAATGCAAGAAATTCATCTTAAAAAAGAGAACGGCGATTCCCAAACGATGGCAAAACACCTACAATCGACAACCTGGCGATTGATTAGATCCAATTGGATAATAATACTCAACCTTGAACAAGAGAAATACATTTGAAATGCAAAAAAATTGTCTGGATATGAGAAAATTGCGATTATCTGAAGCTTTGACTAAACAGTGGAAAAATACGGTTAGACTACCACCTGCTAAGTGGTTAGCCTTACATGAATTTCACTACTCTAATTTCATTAGTATACTTCGCGCTAATTCA
The DNA here is from genome assembly GCA_029291075.1 of Eudiplozoon nipponicum. Classification (NCBI taxonomy): domain Eukaryota; kingdom Metazoa; phylum Platyhelminthes; class Monogenea; order Mazocraeidea; family Diplozoidae; genus Eudiplozoon; species Eudiplozoon nipponicum. The sequence goes on from JAQBSW010007889.1 coordinate 7,332, forward strand.
AGCAAATCGTCTGAATGAGGAAAAATGCCGTTTCTCTCAAGTGTTGACCAAGTAATGGAAAAAAAATGACAGAATACCACCTACAAATCTTTTTGTTCCAAATGGATTCCACTGCTCATCTTTGCCTAGTAGATTTATTCCAAATACAAGCAAATAGTCCTAACAAAGAAAAATAACTGTTCTCTAAAGCGCTGACCAAAGGATAGAAAAGCAGCGATATACTACGACTTGCTGAGTAAAAATTTCCAATTGGATTCTTCTGCTCAAAATTGCCTAATTTAATTATCCCAAATTTAAGCAAATTAGTGGAACATAAGAGAATGGCGACTCTCGGAATCACTGATCATGCAACGGAAAAACACCGATAAACTACCACCTATTAATAGGTCAGGTCCATTTCGATTATATTGCTCACCTTTTCCAAGTACGGACATCCCATGTACATGCAAATAATTACAGTCAATATAAACGTCGATTCTCTGAAGCGTCCACCAAACGGAGGAAAAACAAGGAAAGACTGTCACCTGATACGCGGTTAATTTCAATTGGATTACAGCACACATCTTTGCTCAGCAGACTTATCCCTAATGCAAAAAAATCGTCTCACTAAACGAGAATGACGATTCTCTGAAGTGCTGACCAAACGATGGACAAATATTTATGCAGTACTACCTTCTAAGTAGTTAATTTAATTTAAATTCTCGGACTCATCTTTGTCTATCAGACCAAACAATGGATAAACATCGAATGACTACCACCTGCTTAATGTTTAGTTCAAATTGGATTTCACCGCTCCTGTTTGCCTAACAGACTTATCACAAATGCAGTCAAATAGTGTCAATAATGGAGGAAGTATATTTTATGAAGCGCTGGACAAAAGATTGGAAAACAGTGAAAGGCTACAATGTGGTTAGTTCCAATCGGACTACAGTGCTTATATCTTCTTCGCAGACTTATGCCAAAGGCAAGCAAATTGTCTGAATAAAGGAGAATTGCGATTTTCCCATCTTTAGCGAGATTGAAAAGGATTAGCTCGAATTTACGATTTGTGAAAACTATGGTGATATTAACATATTTTTTGTGGTAACCTTAATAAAAATAGTGTTCTATTAATTAACCAAAATATGCAACTCAAAATGTAATATATATCCATTTTTAATATAAATATTTAGAAAATATATACATAAATTTATCAATATTGAGCACTTTTCTTCAATAAATATTAACTACCGCGATGAGCGTGATATAAATTCGTAATAAGTTGTGATAAGCTAAATATCTTTTGATATTTTCTGAGATAAAGTTTGTGCAGATAACCAGAAGTCTTGAATGGTTTGTAAACAAAAATAGAAGAATAATTCATATGCTATTGATAGCTCGGGGAAAAGATACGTTTGATTTTAATCAAGCTACCAACATATCACTTAAATAATTCGTTCTACAATAACTGAATACGACCTCATATTCTTCGATTGAACTAAACTACTATTTTGATTTTAAATTGAAAGAACAGAAATTCAGTTTTGATACCAAAATGAACAACTCACCTGTAAATTGGTAACGATTTGGATCTAAACAAAAAATAGATAATATGAAACAGTAAAACATATTTCATTTATAATAATATTTGTGTGTGTGCATTTGTATCTATTCGTCGTAAAATCAATTAAATTTGATAATTACGAAGATTAATTTTTATAGCAAACATTTAATCGATTTTCCGAGAAAATATTAATTATCAAACAATCCAATTTCTTTCGTGATTGGATCAAATCACAAATACATTAATTCCTCTAGAATTTTATGTATTCGCATATTTTGAGTGAATGAATTTTTTAAATTTGGTTATACTGCAACATTCGCATAAGCGTTTTGGGATTAATTACGTTCACTCTCGTTAGTGTGTGTGGAATTCGAGCTATAATAATATTTACAGTACTCTTTCCACGTGAAAAGATAAAAATATACTTCATCTGATACAAGATCCGTTTCTATTTTAGTTTCTGCTCAAATAAATTTATGTATATATACACACATACATATATATATATATATATATATATATATATATATATATATATATATATATATATATATATATATAGAATGTTGTTGCCCACAGCGATTTCATTCTTAGTTGTACAGAAATCTTTTGTAACACGATTAATGTTTACAATCATTTTATTCAGAAGATTTTCAGTTAGTTGATTTTCGTAATGTTAAAAATTTGAACAATGCTTATTCTCGTACACGAGGTCATTATTCTAGAACAGTCGTTTTCGCTTATTAAATTTTTGTTAACTTTATTAACAATTGGTTATCATCGTAAAATGTGATCAACATCAAAATGCTATTTGATTATAAAATTATTTCATTATCAATAAATGATTGACTGAGTTATCATATAAACGGGCGCTCTTTTTGTGTTAATTAAAGAGACAATTTAGTCACAAATACTATCATCAATAGTCATCATCACACATATATATATATATATATATATATATATATATATATATATATATATATATATATATAGTGGAATTCAAAACAAACAGGTAATTCAAACGAAGGAAGATTTTATTCAAATCAAGTTTGCGAGATTGAAGTAAATACCAATCCCATTGTATTTAGCCAGTCGTCGAACAATTAAGCAGAACTACCGTCATTCACGCGTACCGACACGTTTCGAATTTCCGTGATCATCATCAGAGTATGACGGCAAACTGACTAGCGAGGATCGAACCGCAATGCATATATATGGAAAGCAAAGTTAGACATGCGGCTCTCACCTCTAGTAGTCACAAATACATGGTAATTGACTGAAAATGTCGGCTGCACCATTTCCATACAGTCACTAACACTAACATTTAGCAGCTTTAGCCACATATATATAGTAATACAATTACAAAATCACTGAGTGCGCGGGTGGTGGTACAATTATTAAAATCAAGTCCGCGAGCTTGAAATAAACACCAATACCATTGTATTTAATCAATCGTGGAAATACATAGCTAATCTACCGTCAGTCACACGTACTGACGCATTTCGAAATTCCATGATCATCATCAGAGCACAACGGCAAACTGACTAGCGAGGATCAAACCGCAATGTATATAAATGGAAAGCAAAATTAGATATGCTGCTCTCAGTTCTAGTAGCCTCTCATAAATTGTACTTAACTGAAAATGTCGGCTTCACACATTCTATGCAGTCACTAATATTAACTTGTTGCAACTTTCGCCAAATATATTTAGGTTGTACAATTAAAAAATCTATGCTACGTCATCCTGTAACCGATTCGTCCTCATAGACTACCCAAGCCGGTTAGAACAAGCGTCCCACCCCCAATGAATTAGGACAGACATTGCAATTGCTTTATTAATAGGATTTAGAGACGGATATTTATAAATATTGTCGTCTTATATAGCCTCATAAAGTACTTCGTCACAGACTAATTCAATAACTGTTGTATAAAGGACACAATTAAAAATTTAGCATGAAAGCAAAAGTTCATTTATAACAACATAATAAATAGTTTCTATGAGACTCTCTTCCTTCCTACGCCATTCTATGTGTTATAATAATCGAGGAACCACTTAAATAAAAGTACACGCAATATATTAAAATGGTCAAACATTCTCATTGGGAAACCTAATTATTATTTATTGATCTTACAACTTGGGCGGTCAAAATAATAAATAAACCAACATTAACACAGTAGCTCAGAGTAAAATATCAGAATAGAATAAGCATACGAAATATACATGCAGCAAGACCTATACAGGTAAATAATTAAATAATTAAACAGTGGGAATTTAAGGTTAACCGACAAATTTTACTTGAAAGTAATTAACTAGTTTGTAATTTAACCATGCATCTGAATTACTATACACTGACATAGACACTTATTCAATCTGTCTAGTTGCATTGCATTCTTACACACGTTAATTTCTTTCGAATTTCTTTTTTAACAAATGAATCAATCAATTAGATACTTCTTCTTGCGGAGAGCTAAATTATATACAAGTGTGTAGTGAGTGGTGTGCATCCAATAACAAATTAGTTCAAAAATGACAAGAAGGATAAACCAAAGTCGGCATGAAAGGAAGGTAAAATCGCACGGGCATATTCGTTTCGTGCTTACTGGCGAATCGGAAGTAGGAGCCGGTATAACATTATATATCCACTATATATTTGATGAGGAATGTGGGACAATTGGACGGTACAATTTTTAATACAAACAGGTAAACCTGCAGTAGTGAAACTTAATTCATATTGTCTTCGACAATGCGACTTCAAAACCAGCTCAATATATTGAATATATACCGAGCTTGTAAATGGTACCAACATTACGTGTTTTGAGTCGGTAACTGATATCAACATTAGGGTTGTGAAACAGGTTCATGTTATTGATATGTCACCAGTAAGTAGGAAACCAAACTGTCCATGAGATAATGCCCTCCGTTTGTGCTAACTTTGGTTTATCCTTATGTTCATATTTGAACTAATTTTTATCAGGTGCACAATACCTAATACATAATTGCACATATATTAGCTCTCCGCGATGAACTGTATCTAAGTGTTATATATTTAATTAAATGATATCTTAATTACCGTGAATAGTGGTAACTGATGTCGATTAAGGCCAGTGTATGAACTCTCTGGAGTAACAAGATTTCAGAATAAATTATCTTTGTTAATTTTGGTGAATTTTAATATATCTTGAAATTCATTGTGTTGGTAGTATGTACCGACTCGGCAACCATACTGTTGAAACCTCTTTAGGCTCGGTATATTAATTATATATAGTGAGTTGGCTTTCAAGTCGCATTATCGAAGACTTTCTATGAGGTTAACTCCACTACTGCAATTTTACACTTTCGTATAGGAGATTGTACCATTCAATTGTCCCACATTACTCACCCGAGTATAAAATGAGAATAGGGCGTAATACCAGCTCTTACTGATCAGTCACCAGTAAATACGATACGAACGTGTCCATGAGATTATACCTTCCATTCTTGTTGGCATTGTTTTATCCTTCTGAATTTATTTGAACTAATAATTTCCTAGTACGCAACACCTTATGCATAATTTATTCCTCAATTGTCTAGGAATACCTTGTACTTGTTCCGCGGACTGTAGTTTATACATCCACTTTCTTCAGCTATACTCAGAATATTTCGGCTACCTGATTTGGAAGCCTTTTCAAAGGTAAGATGTTTTGACAAATATCTGTCTATGATGGCTATGATATATATTCGTCGACATTTAAGCCTTGACTAAACAGTGAGTCAATTCTTGAAACACAACCTCGAGCAGATGAAAATTTATATATAATGGTCTCTAAGTATCAATAATGGAATTTCTGTGTTAATCAGGTTTACTTCTGGTTATTTGTTTGTTTTTAATTTACCATTAATCTCGTTATTTAGCAATAAAATCAAGCATGGTAGATAATCGCCTTTCTCATGCTCTGACGTGAAATTGATGCTTTTGTGATATTTATTGAGACTTTAAAGCTGTCTTCGTAGCTTCGAATTGTTTTAAAGATTAAAGAAAATGTGATCAACATCACGCAAAAATTGTGGACATTTATTTATGTAATTTGTAATCAAGATGGCCTAGGAAAATCTCTATATATAGTGATTATAGGTTTCGAACATTGCAATGGGTGCAAAGGCAACCCATCCAGTAATCCAGTTTCGTCCTTATTGAGAACTCTTCGAGTATTATTTAGAACTTGCCAGGGACGGGACTCCAATCGTGGCCCATTTGCTTCGGAGACTGAAACACTATAACGCATACTAAACGCAATTTCATGTCATATCAACTTACGTTTCTGATTATCCTTTCCCTTTGGTGGAACTTATTCGGAATCTCTTTAAACATCAAATTATAACTAGCTACCCCTGATCTGTCATTATAAAACAGACACTATGCAACCTTAGGTAGTTATATTTATCTCAATTCTACCGGATCATATACATAAGTTGTTTCAGTGGAGTATCTAACGTATTTCTTGTACATAATAAAATAATTAAATGCGCAGGTGGTCCTGAAATTTTCTTTATTATACTTGGCCAAAATAAAAGTATATATTTTGCTTTTATTAAATATTGTCATAGCTGCTGTTTAAATAACAATAAAAAGTGAGGGATTCAGAAAAATAAAATTCATGTTTATTCCAAGTCATTAAAACTCGGTTTAATTACCTATTCTTAACATTATTCATAAGAAAAGGATAAGATCAAGCGTAGTCGAATTTTCACTTAAGAGACACTCTAATAATATTTTTCTAATATTAAATTAATTATTCAAACATATTATTCATCTTATATTCCAAATAGGGATGATTTGGAATCAGTTTAGCTGTACTAATTTAGTAAATGATTAAATAATAAGCAAAACTAATAGATTTGCAATTCTATAGAATTTCACTCATATTTTTTTTGGAAAGCTTAATGTGAATAAACCTCAAACCTCGCACAGCAGGTTTTCCAAAAAAATATGAATATATTCCAAAATCGATGTTAACTAGCGTTCGTTATGTAAATATGAATATACTGTGGTCGCATTTAAGGTTCGCGATGCAAAATGCAGTTACTAAGCGAAACGAGTCCAAGAAAATTAAAATTTTTCATGTCAATAAATGATTGTGACAAAAATTTAATAAAGGAGAAACTGGGTCGTAGTATAAAGTGGACTGAACACTTGAAGTATCAATTTTCTTGTGCGCTGGCATCGTTCCAATTCCTGAAAGTATGCTCGCAATAGCATTGTGGAACTCCAATCTCAGCCAACCGTCATTGTTAGGAATACGGAGCACTATATTATCCTCCAAAATATCGCAACGATGCAGGCCCTGATAATTTTCTTCCTAAAATATTTAAGGATGATGATGACATAATTTATGTTATGTTGTCCAACTATTTTGATACTATATGTAACAAGGAAACCGTGTCGATTGCTCAGAGTGAGACAAATTTCACTCCTATCTGCAAAAAGGCAATCTTATTTCATATGAAAATCATCCTGGTGTAAGCTTGGCTCCCTTCTTCCCTGGGTTATTTGCGTCGATTATCTAACGGAACAACTTTGGTTAGCTGAAATTTTATACTAGAAGAAAACAAACCAGGCTTCGACCAGGAGAACAATGTATAAATAATATTTGTACCATAAAGAAAATATTTTAACTGGGTGATATACACCGTCATCCAACAATAGCCGTCTAACAAGACGTCAATGGTGAACTTGACGCAATGAATCGCAGTGTTCTATTCAACATTGTGTCGAAATATGGTAGTCTTTTTAAAATTTTAAATATTATACGTGGTGGCGTAAGGGTTTGACAATGATTTATGGCACAACTTCACTATGAACAGTTGAGTTTTTTGCAATATATAATATTATGACTATACTCTTCCATATGTTTAGGCTGGAAGCGTTATAATTCTCTGTGTGGGTAGATTTATCAACATTAACTTTGATGAAGATATTGAAGTATTATCCGAAAACGGAGGTTCTGTTCGGTCTATCTACGGTCTGAACTCTAAATATAAGACAGTTCTACGGGATTGTACTTTACTCGATTAAACTCTGCGGCCGAAGTGTAAATATCTAGACGTGTTTGACAAGATTACGTATCTTGGTATTTGGAGCAATCTGAGCGACGAAGTAAATATGAGAAACGCAAAAGCTCAATTGGCTTTCTCCTAGCTTCCTTATTTAATGAGAAGTACTCTTCGTGCGACAAAGTAATGTGTATAAATTAATAAAAATTGTTTGGTAATGAAATAAATGTAAGTTGATAAAAAAAACCTGAACAATTATGTAAATACATGCGTCAGTATAAACTAAGTATTGTATAGTGGGAAAAAGGCCATTCATGCAGTAGAAAGGTATCGTCCTTATTGAGTACTTGTCACGTACTGTCCGGAATTTGCCGCGCACGTGTCTCGAACCTGAGCACGTCTGATTCGGAATCTGGTGCTCTAACCACTGATCCACCCTGCCGCAGACTATACGCAATTTTCATTTATACACTAACTCACGTTTCCAAACTATAAAATAATTTGTTTATACTGACAAATGTATGTGCATAACGGGTCAGGTGCTTATATCAATACCGAAGCCTTGATTAAATGTAACTGTATTCGCCGGCCTCGCCACCAATGTTCGTTTAATTATATAAATGTTCATTTCAATACCACTTCCACAAGTAACGTGGTATCTGTTATAAAATGACAGATTGTGGATGGTTACTTGGAACTTTAGGGCTAAAGGGATGTTATATAGGCTCCATCTACTAAAAAGACTAACCAAGAAATATTTGTTAGTATGTGTGTCTGAAAAGTATGTGTAGCGCGCGGCAGGGTTAGAGAACCACATAGCGAAGCGACCTGCCCAGGTTCGAGCCCTTTCCGCGGCAAATTCTGGACAGTACGTGATTTCAGCGAATTAGCCGCGCATTTTTGCACGCTTTCTGATTTCTTTCAAGGTCTAGTTTGATAAAGAATACGAAAACTTCTACAAATGCACGCAGAAATAGATCTGATAAAGAAAAAATTTATATGGTTTTATCAGCTCACTTTTTGAAGGAAAAGGATCTCGTGAAAGAGAAGAATAATACTTTTAATTACAAGTAATATTTCTTATTTATAGCACAACAAAATGACCATATTTACTTATTCCACAAACATAAATTAAACAGAAAATTTTCCTTAAAATCTTTAATTTGCTTTTCACGTAAAGCTCATATTTTATATTAGTTCACAATGAAAAAATTCTATTACAACCTTAGAATTTTCTCTGGTTTTAAACTTGTATTTTCTTCCAATTCTTTTTTCAAATCTCAAATGTCTTTGTTTTTTTAATAGTTTTATATGTTTCTGTCTTCATAACTCAACATAAGTTTTTATCTATAGATCTCTTATTTGTACAATCCAATATTTTGTTTCCTTTTGTAATTTCATCTTAATCGAGTTAGTTGTGTTGTTGTTAGCTCTGTTCACAACATAATTAATTCAGACTCTGTGTTAGTTGGAGGTGCAAATGTTTGCGTGTTGTGCAAATAAAAAGTATGGATTTTCGAAGAGGCGACCGGCATTTCGATAGAAATATCAATCAATAAATATTAAGAAATTTTTCTGGTGAGTGTGCAGCCGACATTTCTTTCAGTCGAGTACAATGTATGCCAGACTACTAGAGGTTGGAGCCGCATATCTCATTTTGCTTTCCATTTATATTCAATGCAGTTTGATCCTCACTAGTCAGTTTGCCGTCGTACTCTGATGATGAACATGGAAGATCGAAACGCGTCAGTGCGTTGCGACTGGCGGTTAGACGACTGGTTAAATATAATAGGATTGGTGTTTACTTCAAGCTCGCAAACTTGATATAAAGATTTTTTACCACCACCCGAGCACTCCATGATTGTTTAATGAGAAAAAATTGTGAAAGAAGTGGTGTAAATAATCCAAATAATTACGATGATTGGAACACACCTAATTAACACTCAGTGAGGCTGCATGCTTCTTCTGTTTGTATAAGTCAGATAGCAAATTTTTTATCAAAAGCACCTAATACACTATTGCACAACTGATTTTTTTCAAACATTATGTATTTCCTTGGTAATGCATCGTGAAACGCCTGTGGCATCTAAAATAATTGTGCATCATTTTTGTCTGGTATTCAATAATCACCTTGAAGAACGTGTTCACATCAAAGAGTTCTTAAACTCCATTTAGCAACCATCCAGTCGGTCGGGCTACATAACTTGATCAAAAGCTAACGCGCTTATTTTAATTAATACCACCTAGTTCATTCATTAAGGTGTCGAAGCTGCACACGTATAAGAGCAAGCAGATGTGTCACATGAAAACATAAAATTTAACTTTTATGAAGTTTCAAATCAAACAAATTTTACAATTGATCGCATTTCGCGAAATTTGACGGATGATTTTCTATAATTTTTTTAACATGTGTTACCATGCAAAGTTTGAACAATTTGTTAGCACTACATTTGCGAGGTTTTTTGTCAAAATATATTTCTTTTAAGGTAATTTCAAAATGCTCAGAGAGACATCAATTGGCGTATTTTCTGGATCATAAGGCACACCCGGACAAAAGGCGCATCCTCTATGAACAGGTCGTTGTTCACTCTTATAGCGCACTAGATTATAAGTCGCATTTCGAACACATATTACAATAACACTTTTATTGTCCAATTTAATAATAGGCATGTAAAATTAACAACCAAAAATTAATTAAATATAGATGCAGAATGATATAACAGTTATGTAGATAACATATATACTTACAGAGTTGAAATCGTTAATTTTTATTGGTAAATAAAATAGACAGAATGCAATTCCGGAGAGTCTTCAACATACATTTTCATGAACTCTTATAATAAAAAAACCACAGGAGTACAGAATAGTACCAGATAGCCTCTCAACTTCTTACACTATTTAAATTCATATTTCTCTCACACCAGGTTTTTTCCACGCATAGGTCGCACTGGATTATAAGGCGCATTGCCAATTTTTAAAGGAAATTATGATTTTTAATGCGACGTTTTAGTATTGAAAATACGATAGCAAAGTATGCAAATTTATGAATTACCATACTGCAGTAGGACTAATTTAGGCAGAAAACGCATTTACATATACTGTGATTTATTTATATATATAATATAAGGCGTTTAGATAATTAAGCAGCTTACACCCTCTGTTTCTTACTCCCTCATTCGCTCAATTTTTCAATCTGTTTTTCAATCCGTTTGGGCAAAAATTAGATTTTTTCACTAGTAAAACATAAATCTGTCTAAAATTAACTGATCTGCGTTTTGACTAACGCAGCTTTCATTGTTCCAGTAATTTTCTTTTAGCAAAATATTTCGATCTACCTTACCGTAGGTCTTCATCAGTTGCATTTCACGAAAAATATAAAGCAAGCGCGTTATTTCCTCAAGTCATAATATTTATATACCTCAGACTGACCTTTCATTAGATATTCGCGTGTCACATGTGTGTGTGTGCATTTTCATAACCGTTGTTTTCATCATAACTAATTTAGAACAGCGTGGCTGAATAATAATTTATCAATTGCATGCGATAACTATTCGTTTTACACACTCAATGTAAATGACGTAATTGAGATGGGGGAGACCCATTATTCAGAAACACTCGTCATAAAAAGATGCCATGAGTGATAAAACCAGAAGTCCGAAAGACTAATGCACATGTTAAATTACAATTCAAACCACTAGGTTGTACTCAAAATAGACAAGTTAATAACAGTTATTGGCGCACGCCACGCATGTGCATGTGTATGTGTATGCATAACTAAAAAACTTGGTTAAATTATTTTTGATACACATGTAAGTACATCTAAATGAAACTGCAGTCATTTTTTTCGTGAAATGCAACTGATGAAGACCTACGATAAGGTAGGTCGAAATATTTTGCTAAAAGAAAGTTATTGGAACAGTGAAAGCTGCGTTAGTCAAAACGCAGATCAGGTAATTTCAATTAATCCAGGTTCGCGAAAAAGAAGTTCCTTAATAAATCTGTCTATTTGTTCTTATTTGAAAATTAAAAATGTAAAATGAAATTACATTGTATTCAAAAAAATTGCTTTTCTTTTGTGCATGGAATAAGTAACATGAATCTTGGGTTGCAGTTTATATTTTAACAGTAATTATATTTGGGAAGGCTCTTGGTCAGATATTCAATAAATTACTTAGTGACCACCAGGAATGAAACAGTTTTAGGAATTACAGTAAAGTGAAAATCTTCTTTAAAATATGTCTGCGAACTTCAGATAAATACAAATCATACTTCTTTTAACCGGTCACACAACATAATAATCCTACCACCGTTTAGGTGTGCTTGCTTCGCAATGATGTACAACGTGTAAAATAAAATGTGACTGGTGTTTATTTCAAGTTTACAAACATAATTTAAACATTTTTTTCACCATTAGCTCAATCAATAAACTTCCACGTTAAATTTTTTGCTCACGTGTTATCTTAAACTTTATGCGTAAAATTACGTATAATAAAAATTACTCTTGAAAAAAACCGATCATAAATTGCTATCATGTAGAACAATTTATAAAGCAGCAATGTACGCACAAGTTTATAATTCCTAACTTACATGCCATTGGAAATTGTTTCACTGTAAAACACAAAATAAGTTTATTTAATATACGAATTTTATTTAAACTTTTTAAAAGAAGAACAAAATTTATATTTAAAAAAGCATAACACTGTTTCAAAATGTAAGAAACACTTGTGACTGCAATTAATTCTATGACAGAGACATAATTTTGTGTAGCAGCAAAACATTGTAGTCAATTAAAATATAATCGCATCAGTGCAAACTCATGAAACAGAATTTCTAAAATACTCATGAATTCATGACTGTTATGAAAAAATTCAAATATTTTTTTCTGTTCAGACTTGAAATTCCTCGCTTAAAGTATTACAAATCACAAAGATGTCTTTAACAAAACTGAAAGAGCTCGTAAACGATAAACAACCAAGTGGTGTCAAAATTAATTTAGCCTCTGTCGAAGCTAGTAAAGTTCCTCATATATAGAATTCTCGTGATGACAATTAGAAACCAACGCTTTATTAAGTGAAGATAAGAAGCAGAAAAATATATCATTACATATGCTTGATTAAATAATTACACAGTTTTTAATAGTCACGACTTAAAAATTTATTGAAATATCAAAACAAGTATCAATAGTTCCAAATTCCATTTTCTCGGTTTATAATTATTTTTGTAGATCTGTTATACGCTAACTTAAGCACAATCTCAATGTTGGACAATAAACTGCTGAAGAGATGATAGAAACGTTCGCATAAGGTATTAACCGATGTTTGTTCTAAATTACTCGTGCAACAGGTCAGAGAATTTTCAAATTAAGCTAAATAATAAATAATTGTTACAACATTAATATCCAATAAAATATGTTATCTTGATAAGTTAGCCCTAGACTTTAAAAGTAGCTTTTCTTTAGCACATGTATCGGTTCTGATTCCGAAGAGTATACCTGTATCAAAAGTTTGGAATACTAAAATTTAACAGCGATCAAAATTAGAAATATGGAATGCAATCTTATATACGATACAGCGCGAAGTTTCATAACCATATTATTTGATTCTGGCCTTATTAAAGTATGTTAGCGACACAATTTGTGAGGGCGTTGACGAACCTTTTGCCTATAATCTGGATTTAGGATACGGTTCCTGTTGATTGGAATTCCTGTCTTTAAAATAATAAATCGAAATTCATGAGATAACTATCGTCTTATAGACATGACTCCAGTCGTATCTAGGTTATTTACTTTGATTATTCCACGCGGTCACATTGTATTGCTTGAATTGCATGCCAGAGAAGAATAAGCCGTATTTCGGCCTGGACGAGGTTCCAAAGGTAATATTTATACCTTGAGACATATACTTGTGCAGCTATATGTATGTCCCCACCCCACAACACATTTGAAGTGTGCATTTGGCTCAGTGGATCGTAAATTTCTAATCGATATTCTATAGAATAGTGTAATGTCCACCAAATTCTGAAACGTTATAGGCGATCTGTACCCAAAAATTTTTGGCTACTAGAAGTGCTGTTGGTCGAGATTTTTACGCCACCATTTTTGTTTAATTTAGTAATAGTTTCTGCAATGAGCTATACTCAGTCATACATTAAAAATGCAAACGTCAAAGTTCTCCCATGCGGTCAATTAGTTGACCTTGACTGTTCAGACGTTATTGTATTATTATTCGTCGAACGAAATTTGGCCCTGACCAGTTTGAAAAGATTAGCAATAGCTGCTCAGGCTTACGGTGTGCCATTCTTACCCAATATAAGTAGGATATTTATACAGAATCACCCAAAACTCCTCTCAATTCGGTGGCTGCAGTTTGAAGATCTAGATGTAGTTTATGGGTTTAAATTTCCTCGTCGCTGTATCAATAACTCAGGTAATGTGAGTGACGAGGTGAATATGGAAATTTTAAAGGTTAGAGTAAATTTCTCAATTTATAAATATACGTATGTATCTCAGCTCATAGTCTATATGAACGTGTGGTTTCACTAAACCACCGTCGTTTGAGAAGCATAGCTCATATATGTTACCAACAACGAATAGCAAATCCTAAATCTGTAGACGTATTTTTAGATTGGTCAACAAATACTCCCGTTGGACAAATCAATCAGATTCAGTAAACTACGCTCGCTTGGTCCGGTTTAAGTACGCTTTCAAATGGATTGCTCGATAGCGTTTTATTCTCCCAACTAACGACAAACTAGCGAAGAAACAAGGTGCACAGAACTTTACATGGAAAAACTGTAAAAATCAACTACAATAAAATTTGGTAGTGTAGAACCCACTAATCTACAAGAACGGAATACACTTGCGCATCCTAATACTCGGTTAGAAACCCTGCGTGAAATAGCATCAAATCGAGCTCAGTGGGATCTTGCTGCAGATTTCTTTAGAATCTTCCTCTAAACTTTCGTTTCTTATGGCATTGTTTACGGCAAGGTTCAGTCGTGTGTATGAAGCGATACAGTGATAACTATAAGGAAGCTGTATTGCCGATGTCATGGTGCTTTAAATTTGAGTTGGTTATAATGATATTGTGTAGAGATCTAGGTTGCCTCATTTCTGTATGTTACCTTGATAAATATCTCCATCTGAAACATACCTCTCCTAAATAAATAACAGAATTGTTTAAAATTATTATATTTTTCATTATTGTTACTTTTTGAAATTATTGTTATTACTTGCTTGGCTTATTTTCTTTTTTCATTTTATTCTTATTATATGGCAGTGAAGCATCAGTTACTTATTATTGTTGTATCACTCTCTATGATTATGAACAAAAGTCTTTAAAAAAATGCTCTAATTATGTAAGGAGGATATTTGTAGAAAGGTTTCTTTAAAACGTGGCAATAAATAAAATAGCGCAGACTAGCGTTTAATGCTAATTTAGTTTATTTTAAATTGGTTTTTATGTATTACCATTATTTTAAATATAACGAAGAGTTAAAATATTTGAACTTTTCGCAGCATAATTTACCATTGCAACAGTAGATATCTCTTTGATTTTCAAGTTGGGTGAAACATATAATAGATGTGATTATAAGCCAATCATTTGACTAAAGGTAAGGGAAATTAATTATAATGTGTAATTAATTTTATATTGGCTTAGCTGAAGCTTCCTCCTAGAATTAAATAAGAATGTTAACTCTTCATGTTACACGAGTAAACACTGTGCATTGCAACATGATGGTTCTGGTAAGAGGCTCAGGTATATGCAAATATATATTAGGTATTCCGCACCTAGTAACAGATTAGTTCAAATAGGACCAGTATGCACAAATGTATAATCTCATGTATACATACGTTCCGAGTTTAGTAAATAATTATTTGCATATAAATTGCATCTCGGTAATATATAATACATACAGCTTATAGGTTTCGATGAATGATTTCACGAATACCACAAATGTGAAAATTGATGTCAAACGGAGCCAAATTATAACGTTTAGCTGGAATAGCAGGTGTTCATAATAAAGAAATTTATAACAGTTCCATACTTGTCGTTGTGGACCTAATATATATATATATATATATATATATATATATATATATATATATATATATATATATATATATATATTCTGGGTTTTCAATTGATTATGCTGGTGGCAACAAATCTGACTCGCTTTTTACTTCTATTTCTTGCTTTGGCTGATTGGTAAGCGTGTATGCGTTTGTGTTTGTGTGTGTGCCTATTTGCATGTAAAGGGCATTCTCGCTGTATTGCAAAGTGATGTCTGAGATCTGGTCATTATTGTTTTGATGGCTTGAGAATTAACCATTTGTGCGCATTGTTCGCTGTTACGTGTGCGAGTGCTATTTTTCCGAGTGTAGATTTTCGTTTCACCTTTTTGCGCAAATTTGTATTCTTCACATGGTAACAGCGCAAGTGTGGATTGCAGTGTTAAACGCTCATATTGTTTGGAAACTTCTGTCACCGTATATGCATCTGCTTTTTACTCTTCAGTTTGTCGCCAATCCGATTGAATGTTTGTTGATTCTAGTCGAGGGCCTGTTTGGTCTTGCCTGGATACTAGTAAATTGTTGTTGAATTTTGTTATTCGTGGCCAGTCGATTAGAATATCATGTTGATGTAACTTTTGAATATTTAGGTCAGGTGCTTGTTGTTTTATATAAAGGGCTTCATAAATAAATAATAATTTTTCTGATTTTTCTTAATGTAGAATTGAGAAATTGGTCGAATTGACTGGGTGCCCCGTTTCCAATATATGATCGGAAATAGCTAATTTTCCTGACGGTGCCAAGCCTTTGTTAATCAATTTCTGTGGTAAATGTTACTGGATTCTGTTCATCAATTGCTTCTTCGTACGTCCGATATATGTGCTACCGCACATACATGAGAATTTGTAGACTATGAATGATTTGGAGAGAATTGGCAATTGATTTTTGGCATCCAACCTCATGATTCTCTGTGTACTGTCCTTAGTTATTCTATTCAGCCGCCGTGCAATTATTGAGGTTGGTACGTTGCCTCTAAATGGTAAGTTTAGGAAAACCTGCTTGACGGTATCCTCTCTAGTGCGAATCTGCCGTGGTCTGATGTTGACATCAATGAAACGCTCTGGGTAGTTGTTCATTAGCAAAATTTTCCTGAGGTAGCCCAGTTCTTCCTCAATCTTGTGTTTAGAGCAGATCTTCCTGATTCTGTTTGCTAGGTTGTATTTATATATATATATATATATATATATATATATTTTTTTTTATAAATATATAGGTTGTTTATACATATGTATATTCACTTGTGTATTAGATGATGTGCACCTGTAAAAAAATTAGTTCAAATATGACGAGAATAATAAACCAAAGTCAACATGAACGGAAGGTATAATCTCATGTACGCATTCGTTTTGCGCGTACTGGCGTCTGATCAGAAGGAACTTGTACTACGCCCAATACTCACTAGATATTTGGGTTAAGAATGTGGAACTGTGCCGCGAAAATTGAAAACTGATTTCGAGCAAGGCCAGGGTGTATTGATTGCTGGAAAACTGGTGTTTAGAATTAGTTGTAATTCTCAATTTTGGTGAAATTAGCATATCTTGAAATCCATGGTGTTGATACCATGTACCACTCGACAACCATAGTGTAAGTATCAATTGACGACTCGGCAACCATAGTGCTTTTGCTATTTACAGGTTCGGTATATATATATATATATATATATATATATATATATATATATGTATATATATATATATATATATGTATATATATTGAGTTGGATTTGGAGTCGTATTGTCGATGACTTTTTTATGAAGTTAGCTCCACTATTGCGGGTTGACACGTTCGTTTAGATTTTACCGTCCAACTATCCCACATTCCTCACCCGACTATGTTATGGCATAATACCGGCTTCTACTGATAATTCGCTAGTAAGCACCAAATGAATCTGCACATGAGATTATACGTTTCGTTCAATCTGACTTTGGTTTATCCTTCAGGTCATATTTGAACTAATTTTTTTACAAAGTGCGCAACATCTAATACACAACTGTTGAAGTTTTGTCTGTATTCCAAAAACATGGAGTATTAGCGCCGCTCTGCAATATTGTCATGCCGCCAAAGGTTGTTTCTGGTAAAGCTGCGAAGAAGAAAGCCAAGATTAAGCGGCCGAAGACTGACAAGCAGAAGAAGCGCAGGAGGTGGAAAGAATCTTATGCCATCTTTATCTACAAGGTGCTACGTCAGGTGCATCCGGATACTGGTATTTCCACCAAGGCTATGTCAATAATGAACTCTTTCGTTAATGATATATTCGAGCGCAATGCCGCAGAGGCCAGCAGACTTTCACACTACAGGCAGAATGACTGTCTGACTAAATCAATGTATATTATTGCAGACGCCTAGCTCACTGTGTGACAGATTGGTTGATTATGGTCATGTACATTTTATCGTCTTTATTTAAACGCTGACTTTTCACGTTATTGCTTATTTAGCCATTGCTACATGCATATATTTATATATATATATATATATATATATATATATATATGAGCTCATTGATTTCTTTCACTTAGAAACTATTCGGTCATATTTTCCGGTGAGCTACTGAGGTAATTGAGATTTTTGCATTATTTTGACCGCCCAAGGTATAAGCGTTATTAACTGTTAATTAGGTTCCATGTGGACTTTTTATTATTAAAGGTATATACAGTTTGTACCTTTTTTTGCTAGGTCACTTCAAATGAAGTGAAAATAAGAGAGTCACGTAAAAAACCATTTGTAATATTCTTATATGAGAACTTTCTATTTACTTGTCAATTTTTTACTTGTGCATTTCAACACACCGGTTTTTGAATTAATATGTGAAGTGTATGATGATACGATATAAGCCGACAATGCTTTAAAAGTGTCAGTTTCTAAATCCTATTAATAAATTCGTGGCCGTGTCTTGTCTTCTTCATTGGAACTGAGGCAGCCATTCTAGCCGGATTGGGTAATTGAGAATGGGCCTGCAGTTTAGAAGATAAACTATGAGGACGATTCAGCTATAGGATTATGGAACAACTTGTGGTAGTTCAACAGGCATTGACCACAACACATGGCATTGATACTCTATGTAGGTTCGGTACATATTATATACAGCGATTCGGCTCTGATTGTAGCATTGCTATAGATATATATGAAGTCAACATTACTAATGCTTCAAAAGTTTCGTATTGAAAAGTGCACCATCTAACTCTCCTACATTTCTTGACAAAATATGTGGAGCATATAGGGAATAGTACAGGCTCCTACTGATGAGTTGCCGGTAGGCACGAAACGCATGTATACATGAGGTTATATATTACGTCGAGCTGACATATTTTTTCTGGTCAAATTGGAAATAATTTGTTACTTAGTATGCAATACCTATTATAAACTTGCATATATTATATATATATATATATATATATATATATATATATATTAGTTCTCCGCAACAAATATAACTAATGAAGTAAAAATGCCGCTTCATAGAAAAAAGAGTGGAATGAGAATATCGGTTTCTAAATCATCTTTCAATAAAGGTAAGAGAATTCAGCACACACATTTAGTACAATCGCATCCACACGCAATTCAAGTTTTCGAGTTTGAGATAAACACCAATCTAATTGGATCAAACTAATTGCATTAGTTCGTTTCGACCTTATATTATCATCAGAGCACGAAGTTAAACTAACTGTGATCCAAGTATTATCAAAGAATTTTAAACTGTATAACATCTTCTACCATTATCTCTTCCAAGATTCCTTGTTGCAAACAATAATGTCTTAAACGCCATAACATTAATTATCTTATTTCGTCATTTAGTTTTAACAGATTCCTTATTATATGGTGTTATCCTACTAATTATTTCCCAGTCTACAGCAGAGCAATTAAAAATAATTAAAATCATGATCCTATTTAATAACGTGGCTATATTTGTGAGCTATTTTATGTTCCATTCTTCTCGTTTTAATTATAACATGTGTAGTCCAACTTGCACAAAATTAAACTTCCGGCAAGAATTTAGCCGACAGAATTTCTTAATGATGCGATTATATTCATCTAAGTAGGTAGTAGCAAGCCTAATTAACTGGCCCGTTTTAAAATTGTATTAGTTTTATTTATTCGCTACAAAATAAATTTACTTTTTTCCTACTTTAAATTTTGGCATAACTATGACCTTAATATTTTGAATTTCATCTGGTTTTCCTATTTTACGTTCCGAGAAAATTCTCTTGTAACTTCCGCTATTACTGGCATTATATTCTTAGTTGGTAATCACCCAACCAATTATCACTTCCATATTTTGTAACTAACGTCGTTTATGAATAGTGTAATTTATTCTCAGTAACTTCATGCTCCTACACGTTAAAATTTTAATCTTCCTGATTTATGGAAGATTAAAATTAAACCAAATGAGAATTTCACAATACGTTTACATTCAGTAGGTGACTTTTTCCGCTCCACATCGGCTTAAGGTCGGAAAGTGGAAATACGTCGCATTTTTTCGAACGTGATTTCAGTGAGTCTGCTGTGTATTTTTGCACTCTCAAAATTGTACGCAGCCATATTTATAATTAAATATTAATGGACATTGTTTTATAAACTAACTTCAGGATGGAAAGGATGCCGTAAATAAAAAAAATTTATATTTTTAGATCCAATCAACTATCATTATACACATATTTCTCAAGCCCAAGTAAATGAAAATATTTCATTATTTCACAAATAAAATCAAGCACGAAAAAACGTATTGTGACAAATGTTGTATCCTAATTCAAAACAGATCTATTTATATTTATTTTAATTCATAAAGTATTTTTATTATCTGCCCCAATATCTGGTCTCCATGCCTATTGTCTTATACTCACATACACGAAGCAAACAAGGGAGATGATGTGGATAAGTTTGTGTATACATGTAAATATAAGATAATAGGTATGAAGACTGGATATTGTGGCAGATAATAGAAATACTTTAGGTATTAAAATAAATATAAATAGATCTTTCTTGAATGAGGATACCGCATTTGCCACAAGTTGTTTTTTTTCCAGTGAGTATGGTGCCAACCCTGAAGATGGGACTGGAAATGAAGTCTGAAAAATTCGGAAAAATTCGGAAAATCTGGTTTCAACATTATTTACAGAGAAACAGCTGATGGAGGGCTTCAAAATGAAGGGACAAGTGAGAACCCACCAATCAAGGCCAAAAATCTGTGCACCTGGAAATGTAAAGGATTCAAGATTTTACTGACCTACGAGTGCTATCAATTGTCCCGCACAAGAAAAAGGCGGAGAGATAATAAACAAGAAGGACAGCACTGCACATTATACATCAACATTTAAGCATGTTCTATGCTCCTCAAACAACAATGGTCGAATGCCTGTAAGCGTCTAAAATAATCAACTCTAAGAGGCCAAGTTTCACTAGCTTATAGTAAGACAGCGCCTACAGATGCACTTTAAACACGATCTTTAAGGCAGAGTGAAATACTCGCGTTTCTCGATAAATGGCGAAGGTTCGAGAAAGCTACCCCAGCTTTTGCGATTTTCATTCTCACCTCGTCAGACATATTGCCTTAGTTATTGATAGAGTTCCCAAGATATGTAAACCTGTCAATTATGTCTAGATCTTCATTCTGCAGTCGCAGAGTTGGAGTGAGTGGTGGGTGATCCTGTAATAGTATCTTACATTTAGAGGGTGTGAATTCCATACCGAGAGACGAAACGTTTGCTAATCTATACATGGTCGCCTGCATAGTGAAAGTCGACAAGTTTGCCGACCGGGAGAACTTCAACATCTGGATCCTGAGTGTGTGAAAGTGTTGTTCATAATAGCATCGATTACTAAATTAATCAAAAATGAAGAAAGTCGACATCCTTGAATAACACCACTGCTGGGTGTAAAGTTCTGCATCAATTCGTTGTACACCTTAACGCGACCAGAAGTATTCTTGTAGAGAGCGTGTATAATATAAATAAATTTTGTGGGCACATCATTTTCCGACAATATATGGAATAAAACATTGCGATCTACAGAATCAAATGCACCCTTGAAGTCAAAAAAAACGGCTATTGTGGGACTGTGATATAAATTTCGCTGTTCAAGAATCTGCCTTAACGTAAAAAAGTATTATCCAAATAACATCGTCCTGAGCGGAATCTACCCTGATTCATGTGAAGCGCTAAGACAACGTAGGATAATCGAAGCAAATAATCTAGATACGACTCGAGTCAAGCTTATACCACAATGGTTATCTTGTGAATTACGATTGCCTATTTTGAAGATAGGAATGATGGTTGACTGATTCCTAACAAGTGGTACGGTCTCCTTATTCCATATAGTACAAAACGTTTGGTCAACGCTCCCGAAATTATATCGCCACAATCCGTAAATAATTCTGGAAGCAAATTGTTAGGGCCTGCGGATTTGCGACGTATAAGAGATAGGATTGCGTCCCGTATTTTTAACTCTGATGTTTCTTCGATACTAACGTACCGAATTGTTGATACAGGCACGCTTTATGTAATCGGAACTGATGCAGGTGCCCAAGAAAATTAATCTTTGAAGTGTTCAACCCACCAAAAAATACTACTCATTTTATCAGTTAATAAATGATTGTTACTATCATTTATGGTTTCGCTAAATTTTAATTTTACTGGACCTGTTGCGCGAATAAATTGAAACAAACAGCGACTATTACCGGACGCGAACGCTTCTTACATTTCTTCAGTCTTTCTGGTTCAAAAGGATTCCAGATCGACATTTAGATTGCGCTTAACTTGGTGTCTTATCTTGCGGCGAGTGTTGTTATGAGCCGAGCCAGGTGAAATTTTGCGTCTTGATTCGAGTATCTCCATAGATTTTACAGAGAGCCAATTATTATTTCTACGGTGGCCTGCAATGCCGCATACAGTAATACCTGCTTTGTGCAAAGTGGAACATATTTTGGACCAAAGAAAATTAGGATTTTCTTCATCAAGACCAGTTAGCTTTGACTTTAGAATATCTTCACATTTTTGTCAAAATTACGGTTATTCGAGTTTGTTTAAATCTATTGTGGGTTTATTCCAATTTATTTTCCCGGAAAATTATGGTGAAAATCTACAGCAGATAAGTGCATGGTCCGAGTCGACATAAGTTTTTTTCAAAAAGAACGACAATCCTGGATTCAGGCACACAATAATATAACAAATTGCTGCATGATCTATTTAAGTCCATCATTGTCCGGCGGCTAGAGAACGTCATGTGGCACAAGGAAAGGAAAGGAGGCACAATCGGAGATAAAGTTTCCTGCAGTAGCCCGATTTCACTTATCCAACCTGCACGGCTCAGCAGATAAGGCGGCCCCTTTTATATTGCGCGACGTCCAGTGCAGTATGTAATCATTTTGATTCGTATTGTTCATGGTTATAGGTGGACGGTAAAGAAACACTCGGTCGTCCATTCCTTGTGAGGATGGTTTGTATTCGGGGTTTTCCTTCTCCCAGATAGTCTACCAACCAAGACTGGTGAGCACTATCTGCCCAGATGCCAGTGGACGAAGTTTCCTTCAGCAGCCGAAACTTGCACTTCGTGTCTGGCACGCTTGCTCTCATTACGTCACTACACATTTAACAATAAAAGTTACTGCGCAGTTAGACCAAACTCGAGGCTTCAAATGAAACCGAATGAAGGTTATTTCCATTGTAGACTCGGCAAGGTTCATGCAAACATTCCCGGGCTTACTAGCTTGTGCCTGTCGGGCGTCAGGCCAAAATTTCTATGGTTACGGGCGCAAAATCGTTCACGCGTGCTTGCTTTGCTATATTGTACAACTGGGAGAATAAAACGTGACAGATGTTTATCTCAAGTTTGGAAGCATTATTTAAACAACTATTATCGCCATCGTCTCATTCAATGAAAGTCCAAGATAAATGGTTTTTTTCGAATATTATCATAAATGGTTTCGGCTTAAAATTACATATAATTAAAAGTTACTAGCGAAATGAAGCATGTATAAAATTTCTAGCATGTAGAAAAATATATAGAACTGCAATATATTCAAAAGTTTATAATTTCTAACTTACATGAAATTGGAGCTTCATGTTGCACTGTAAAACACAAAATACATATAATTAAAATACCAAGTAATAAACGGCATTTATATTAAGAAAGCAAAATGACGTTTCAAATGACGGCCGTCACAGCAAATTCTTCTGGCTACAATTAACTCTATGACAGAGGCACATATTTGTGTAGTAGTTAAACATTTGATGTGGCTAATTAGAGAAACAATGGCATCGAAGCAAACTACTAAAACAGAATTTCTAAAATACTCATTAATTCACGATGGTTATGGCAAAATTCAATTATTTTATGTTCAGATAACACAAGATTTCAAATGTCACGTATAAAATATTGTTTATCACAAAGACGTCCTTAACGAAACTCAAAGTGATATTCAACGATAAACATCCTAGTGATGTTAAAAATATCTTAGCCGTGTAGCTAAACATATGTTGAGTTCTCGTGGTAAAAATTGTAATCAAACGCTTTTTTAAGAGAGGATAAGAAGCAAACAAACATATCGTTATATATGTATAAATTTCGCGACAAATTCAATTCGACTCATGAAAAGATTGCCTAATCTTGAAAAGGAGAAAATCAAATTATGTTTAGCTAGACAGAGCTGCTGCAAAGTTTAGAAAAACATTTTGTTTGTAAAAGAATGATTACATTTTCGCGCATGATTAAGGCATTGCGTTCAAACAACTATTGATTTGATTAACTTGATACATATTTTTTCAAGCATAATGGAAACATTTATTGAAATATAATTATCATTATCATCATGCCTAGCCATACAAAAGTCAAAAGTGACTTATTTTTCATTGCCATATAAACCATCACTAGGAATGGGCGACCTAGTGTTCTTTTACAGTCCACATATAATTGAAATTACCTGATCTGCGTTTTGACTAACGCAGCATTCATTGTTCCAGTAATTTTCTTTTGACAATATATTTGATGGGAATAGCATCAAACCGTTAACAGGTAAATACGCAAATATTTTCAACAAAGTAATATTGAAATCAATAATCGATTAATTATATCATTTATTGGATTGTAGCAAAGGCCTCATTTAATTATATATATATATATATATATATATATATATATATATATATATATATATATATATATAGAATATTATAAATGATACATCCGATATATATATATATATATATATATATATATATATATATATAGCTGTGGAAAATATTATTATGTCAGGTTGTACCTGAAGAAGCACTCTATAGATATAGCTAGCATTGTACTCCCTCCCCCACTGTCTCGTATGTATAAGGAGCGCAAATGTCAGAAAGAAACCGAAATTAGCCTCATCTACAAAGTGTTTCGTCAGTTGCCTATTGTCGCAGGCACGTTCTCTAAATTTATGACTGGCATTAACGCCTTAGTGAATGTCATTTTGAATGTATTTGAATTGAGAAACATTTCGTATATCAAAGTAAAAACACATTAAAACAGTGAATTTTACGGTACAGTTAACACGGCCTTTTTATCTCTGTTAGATAAGCCTGCCACTTTACAAATTCAGTAAAAATTTACGTGCATCAATATTATGATGTTTTTGCTAAATTAGATGTTAGCTTATGAGTGTTGCATCATGGATTGAAGCTATGCTATGCGCATAATTTATCATTTTTCGACCTGTTGTTGGGATGTTTTGATGTGTATCCTTGACACTTTATGCTAAATATTCTGTACTTTAAGGGGGCCATTCATCGACATAGCCCAAGAAGAATTTTGAAAGGGAAAACAGACACTGAAATTAGCTAATATGCAATAGTCAACCGCGCAAAAGCCTAAGCAAACTACAATGGTACATTTTTACATAACCAAATATAAATCTATACTTTCCGTTCATGCTGCTTTTGGTTTATCCATCTGGTCACAACTAAATTAGTTCGTTACTAGGTTTGCAACACCTAATACATACTTGCATGTATATTAGCTCTCCGTAACAAACAGTATTTAAATGTTATATATTGAATTGAATGATGTCTTGCTTACCGCGAAATGTGATAACTGATAGCGATCAAGGCCAGAATGTATGGATTTACTGGAGAAACAAGTCTTCAGAAATTGTTGTAATTCTAAATTTCGGTGAACTTTAGCCTAAATTGATATCCCTCAGGCTGGTATCATGTACCGACTCAGAAACCATAGTGTTAGTACCATGTACCTCTTCGGTACAATAATGTTGGTATCGGTTACTAACACAATAGCTATAGTGTTAGTATCCCTTACAGACTCGGTATATATATTTTATAGTGTGAGTTAGCGTTGAAGTCGCATTGTCGTTGTCTTTATATGATGTTAGCTTCACTATTGCAGGTTTACACATTCGTCTAGGAGATTGTATCGTCCTATTATTCCACATTCTTTGACCAAATATATTTTGGTTAAAGGGCGTAATACCGGCTCCTACTGATGAGTCGCCAGTAAGCACGAAAGGAATGTGCATGAGATTATACTTTCGGTTCATGCTGCTTTTGGTTTATCCTTCTGGTCACAACTGAACTAATTTTTAATAGATTCGCAACACCTAATACACACTTGCATATATATTAGCTCTCCGCAACACAACAGAATTTAACTGTTATATATTAAAATCTAAATCTTTCCTTTAATCCAAGGCATGGTTTCGTCTCAGACAATTAAATTTTCCTATTATTAAAGCTTAACATATGCTTTATATTTTAAAGTACAAATTAATTGAAAAGTACATTTTCTGTATTTAATGATAGCAAGAGAAGGGAAAAAACTTCGCAATATTTTATTTCTGAATAAGGACTTACCAATTTCCGAGAGTACTCCGCCAATAACACATATTGCAGCAAAAGTAAATAACATAATTAAAGGGCTTCTAAACATATTGTTATATTTGGAACTTATTTTTAAGCAATCTTGATTACAATACAAGTCACAACAGTAAACGGATATTCGATTTACATTAAGTAAGATTTTGTAATTATTGGTCCTTAAGTCGATTGCAATTCAGTTAAATACATACGAATTCGTAATGGCTTATACCCAATTAGCCTGCATGATCGAGAACCAGCACATACATACAGATTGCGGGAAATGGAATGCACACAATAGAAAAACAAGTAACATGACATAAAAGCAGGTCACGGCTAACATCATTTAATTGTCATGTGATGTCTGCGTTAGTATAAACAAGCATACGTACAACTACGCGGCATTATCAGCAGATTGCTAGCAAAGATCAACATTATTATGATCAATCCAACAACGACAGTTTACACGGCACCACTTGCATGCTCATTAAGCAAATGCCTCTTAACCGTACAAAAATAGGACGTGTTATAAATCGTGGGACATTGTCTCGCTGCAAATTATTCAGCCATCGAGTTGAAACCAAAAATACAGTCATAAAATAGTTAAGAATAAGTAACATTTTTAAAACATGTAACACTCAATGTAATGTACTGTTTGTCGTTATCTAACGTTTATCGTTAGATGCTTCACATGTAATGTGTGAACAAAATTTTCTGCCTTAATTTGGCTACTAAAACCAAGATTTAATCTCTCCATATATTACATAGCACTAACGACAATTTTATGTACTGATTCATCTGTGTGAAAATTTAAACGTAGTTATGTACTGGATTGTATCCGTTTAATTATGGCATTTTGTCTGCACTCATTTCTCTTTTAATTACACATTTCTGTGTTAAATTGGTTGTAGCTTTTGATACCTTCATCTTGTTCTGCATAAGAATGGCTAATCTTTCGAGCGTTTCTGCCTTTTGCTGAAATACATACATATTTGTCACGTAATGGCTCACAAAATTTAAAAGTTCAACCTTACTCAATTTACCTTACGCATACATTAATTTGAATGCGCCTAAACCAGCCAGCTAGTCGAGCCTGTCTGTGGATATCAAGCAATAAATTCCGCGAGAGCTCAGAATGTCTAAACGTTGGCAAGTCGCGAAAATCAATCCCAAGATTTAACAATAATTGATTGCGCGGGTGGTGGTAACAATTCTTTAAATCAAGTTTGCGAGCTTGAAGTAAACACCGATCCCATTGTATTTAACCAGTCGTCGAACAACATAACAAAACTACCGCCAGCCGCAACGCACTGACGCGTTTCGACCTTCCATGGTCATCATCAGAGTACGACGGCAAACTGACTATCGAGGATCAAACCGCATTGAATATATATGGAAATCAAATTTAGATATGCGGCTCTCACCTCTAGCCGTCTCGCATAAATTGAACTTGACTGGAAATGTCGGCTGCACAATTTCTATGCAGTCACGAACATTAACTGTTTGCAGCTTTCGTCGCATATACATATATAGGCAATACAATTTAACAATAATTGATTGCGCGGTTGTTGGTAACAATTCATTAAGTCAAGCACAATCCCCAGATTTCCTGTTCAACAATGTCTAAAATCGTTGAATAAGCACATGTAGTCCGAGGTTATGTGTAAGAATAATGGCAGAGGATCCACAAAAGATAATTCAGTACAAAAATCTATGTTCGCTGGTAGATTTTGCAGCTAACTACAGTTAGCAATTAACAAGCTAATCAGTTAGCGTGGTGTACTAATGGATATTGGAATTTAATAATAATAAGTGGCAGCAAAAACGTAAGGTGAAATATTTCTATTTAAAATAGTTCTTTTGAACGCTATGCAGTTGCTGGACTCATGGTCAAGTCATTATAGGTTTTCCGATAGAATCCTTTTGAGAGAAAACAATATATCACTTCAAATATGTTAAGTTGCTTCATCTTCTTCATCTAAGGTTGCATAAGATTTATTACATAAAGGTAGGTACTGCTAGAAACAGAGACTAAGTTCCGAAAAAACTTGCGGAAGCTTGCTGATAAAAGTAATTGAAATATCCACGCTATTAAAAGGTGCTTTTATAGCAAATCCACCTGTAAGTTCGTTGATATAGAATAAAGCACCAAACCTATTTGATCTAGACCCGAAACATTATCATAACTATCGTCATTCACGCACATCGCAAAAGGCATCATCAGGATACAAGTGCAAACGTACCAACAAGAAACAGGTTAATGTGTAGATATCATTTTAAATAGATGCAACTCAGAGCTATTCCTCTCACAGACATTTCGATTGGTGGAATTTATTGATTGTAACCTTTTTTTGAACAAGTGCAATGATAAGCATGGATTAGGTGTTGCGAACCTAGTAACAAATTAGTTCAGTTGTGACCAGAAGGATAAACAAAAGACAGCATGAACGGAAAGTATAATCTCATGCACATTCGTTTCGCGCTTACTGGCGACTCATCAGTAGGAGCCGGTATTACGCCCTTTAACCACTATATATTTGGGTGAGGAATGTGGGATAATAGGACGGTACAATCTCCTAGACGAATGTGTAAACCTGCAGTAGTAAAGCTAACATCATATAAATTCTCGATTATGCGACTTCAGCGCTAACTCACACTATATTATATATATACCGAGTCTGTAAAGGATACTAACACTATGGTTATTGTGTCAGTAACCGAAACCAACATTACAATACCGAAAAGGTACATGTTACTAACACTATGGTTTCCGAGTCGGTTACGGTGCCAAAATGATGAATACCAATCATGGCTATAAATCTCCGGAAATTGAGATTTACAACCATTTCGAACCCAATAACCATAAACTCTTAGCCTTGGATCGATAATACTTATCACATTTCGCGGTAAGCATGACATCATTGGAATTCATATATACAGTTAAATATTGTTTGTTGCGGAGAATTCATATATATGCAAGTTTGTATTAGGTGCTGCGAACCTATTAACAAATTAGTTCAGTTTTGACCGTAGCGAAAATTAACTAATGGCGTAACGGAAAAGTATTCATGCACATTGCTCGTGCTTTGTTGGCGACTATCAGGAAGGAAGCCGGTGATAGGTTCTTTAACCGAGAGATTGGGCGAAGAAATATGGATAACAGGATGGCATAATTATTATCCCAATATCTTTCACCTTCAAAAATATATAGTGGTTAAAGGGCGTAATACCGGCTCCTACTGATGAGTCGCAAGTAAGCAGGAAACAAATGTGCATTAGATTATACTTTCCGTTCATGCTGTCTTTGGTTTATCCTTCCGGTCACAACTGAATTAATTTGTTACCAGAGTTCGCAACACCTCAATACATGTACTCGCATGGCTATTAGGTCCCCGCAAATCAAACTGCATTTAAGTGCAAAATCGATAATGTCACCTAATGTAATAAAAGTGATAATTGCGTTTGAAGCTTAGTTTGAGTTGTCGATTGCAAAAGAAGCTTCAGTTAGCGTATCGCAAACGACAGTAATACTATGAAAAAGATTCATTTTAACGATTTCTATAATTTGTTTTGTCACTTAAATATGCGATGTGCTTTAAATCTGTCAAAGGCATTAAGGACAAGAAGAGCAATTATATAGCCGGTTATCCACAACTTGTAATCTGCAAGATTTCAATTGACTCATTACAACGGATAATATATATATATATATATATATATATATATATATATTATATGTACGTATGTGTGTGCGATGTGTGCATGTGTATGTGGCGAATGCGCAAACAGTTAATGCGTGACTCATAGAAATTGCAGCCGACATTT
>JAQBSW010007890.1:0-37637 GCA_029291075.1 Eudiplozoon nipponicum
CTAGAGGTGAGAGCCGCATATTTAATTTTGCTTTCCATATATATTCATTGCGGTTTGATCCTCGATAGTCAATTTGCCATCCTACTCTGATGATGATAATAGAAGTTGGAAACGCGTCAGTGGGTTGCGACTGGCGGTAGTTTTGTTATGCTGTTCGAAGACTGGTTAAATACAATTGGATTGGTGTTTACTTCAAGCTCGCAAACTTGATTTAAAGAATTTTTACCACCACCCGCGCAATCAATTATTGTTTAATTGTATTTGTATCTCATTTCAGACAAATTCAAAAACCAAGTTGACATACACTTACCTAGTGAAACGAGTTAGGCTTGAGATCTACCAACATATATATATGGGTCAGTTTAAACTAAAATTTTCCACATGACCTACTGATTATTATTGTGTGTGTGTGTGTGTGTGTGTGTGTGTGTGTGTGATGTGCTTGCCATTGAAAAACGCCTCCATATCCGGGAGCCAAAATATTTGGCAAAGTCATGAAGACAGTAGATTAAAATAAATCGGAACTCAACCCGAGAATGAGTTAAATTAAACTTTGCTTAATGTTGTTGTACAGATTCTTCGTTTTTGTTAACTCGTGAAGCAATTACCAGAGTTTCCCAAGAATGCGACTCAAACAGGTTCACTTTGGTTTCGAAGTCTTTCACCAATATATGTGTATGTATCGTCGTAAACTAAATTGGGCACATGAGTTTAATTTTTGATCTGGAAATTTTTTTCTTTTACCTTTTAGGAGCAGTTTGAGACACGAAAAATGTAAAAGATAAAGCAAATAGCGCTTATTTTTATAACTAAATTCTCACAAATTAAAATTGCTAATATTTATTTATTGCTTGTCTGTTCAAATAGAGATGGAATGTATTTTGCCTAAAATATTATCAATTTAGCAGATTTCAACTCAGTTAATTGCATTATCGTCTCATTTGATCGTACAACAATTTCCAAATATTTCAATCAAGATCGTAGACACGAAATATTTTAAACTAGTCATAATGTTAGGTAAAACTACTGCCAATTTAAATTAATAATGTGTTTCAGCTCCTTTAGTTTTACTGCGGGTAGACAAAAATCTCGCAAATAAAAACAGTCACATTTATTCAATTGGAATGTATTGATTTAAAGAAAAATTTTCTTCAATAAATCAATATATTATTGCTTCATAACCAAATTCTATGTAGCACTTGCAGCAAACCATTATGCTCGTGTTTTTATTTAAGAAGTAATTAAATTTTGAATCTTTTGCTCAATGCTATACTTATTGTTTTGGATTTGTCCGCATTTTTCTTGTGCGGGACAATTGATAGCACTCGTAGGTCGGTAAAATCTTGAATCATGTACATTTACAGGTGCACCGGCTATTGGCCTTGATTGATGGGTTCTCACTTGTCGCTTCTTTGTTAAGTCTTCCATCAGCTGCTTGTCTGAAAATGCCCGTGGTTGCCTTGTGTTTTCGAAGCTGACATACTATTCAAATTCAGTATATCTGAGGTTACTACGCGTAATGAACTAGGTTTAGATGCTACAAATCTCCATGTAAATCCATTGTGAGTTGACATCTTTTAGACACGCTATTGAAGATCGAGGATGAAAATTTTAGAAGGCCGAAATGGGTTAACGTGTCTTTTAGATTAACCATTACGTCTGGTTGGAAACTGGAACTGGTGCTTATCTAAAGTTCACAACCTGAATTTAAAACGTAGTATTACTTTTAAACTGCCACAACGAGACGCGCATGAATAAATCACACTTGTAAATATATTTATTTCGGGTGTGTTTTACTTATCCATTGAAATCAACATTATACAAATTTGTTCTATTTAATAACATTTCCCATGTAATGTGGTGCCTGTTATATAATGACAGATTTGGGATTATTAGTTGGAACTTTCGATCTAAAGCGATGCCATAGGGATTGAACTTAAAGAAAAGGCTATCCAAGAAACATTAGTTGGGCTGCGTGCTGCACGGTGGCTTAGTGGTTAGAGCAACATATTCAAAAGCAGACGTGCCCAGGTTTGAGCCCTGCCCGCGGCAAATTCTGAACAGTACGTGTTGAGTTGCCAATAAGGTTGAAATCAGTCTAATGGATGAATTGCTTTTTATATACTATAAAATTTGTAGTTTATATTGAAAATGTTTGTATATAATGGGTCGAGTATTTTGATAAAGATCGAAATTACATTTTAAGTAATATTTTTGTTAATGACAATCCGACTCTTGCCTATCTGCATTTTAATCAATACAAATCAATAAGTTGATCCAGTACTTCCCATTAATTTGCTCTACCATTTTTTAAATAAGAGTATCCATTCAAGCCTATTTGTATTGAATGGAAAAAAAATTTAGCACAAACGAAATTTTTGCAAAACTACTGCACGTGCTATCTAAAGCCCGTTTTTTAATGCCAAACCCGATGAAACAAAGCGGAACAGTGCAAACTCAATTTTTTTGTGTATTTAATACCATAAGTTTACAATAAAATTTTAACTTCATGAATACCTTTGTGAACTTCCAAATAACCAGCTGTAATTTTAGAATATCAATTAACAGATGCCAAGTCTGTACATGGTACCAATCCAATGGATATAGAAATAGCGAAAATATCACCTAATTGAGAATTACAATTAATTCAGAGCATGTGCTACTCCAGCAAATAAATACACTCTGGCCTCGATCAACATCAATTATTACATGTCGTAGTAATCATGACATAATTCAATTAAATATATGATAGTTAGATATCCTGCTTTGCAAAGAACAAATATATTTGAAATAGTGCATTATGTATTTGTCCTTAATAATAAATTCGTTCAAATAGGACCAGGATATATCAAAGTCAGCACGAAAAAAAATGTTTAACTTCATGTACACATACATTAACTGTTTACTGGCGGCTCATAAATATGAGCCTCTAATAGGCCATGTAACTATCATATATTTTAGCAAGAAATATAGAACTTTCGGATAGTACTACCCCTATACGAATGTTTAATCTTGTTGTAATTGAGTTATCTTCATATAAGGAATTCGATACTGCGACTTCAGGGACAACTAACTGTATCTAATATATTACAAGCATAAAAATTGTGTAAGCAAAATGGTTTTCAAAATATTAAGCCTGTACATGAAACAAGCAAAACGGTATTCAAAATACTGAATGTCTACCAGGTACAGTTAAAACAGATTTCAAGTTAGGCTAAATTTCACCAAAATTGATCATTAAACCTCATTCTGAACATATGTTGCTCCAGCAAATCTAAACATTTTCGTTTCGATCAACACCATTTAACATAGTTCTTGAAATCACGATATAACTTATTTAAATATATAATAATCATATATTACTTGTTGAAAAGAACTAATGTATATAATATTGTACATTAGGTATTGCGTGAATGGTAACAAATAAGTTCAAATAAGGCTCGACGTATATATAAAAGTCAGCGTGTGATAAATGAATAATTTCATAGACACATGTGTTTCGTGCCTACTGGCGACTTACTAGAATGAGCCGGTAATACGCCTTCTAACCACGGTATATTTTATGAAGTAATGTGGGTCTATTTGGCTGTACAATCTTTAGGTGAGAGTGTATTCAAGACGTAGTACAGTTAACTTCATATAAAGACTTCGCAAATGTGACTTCAGGGACAACTAACTGTACCTAATACATTATGCAAAGCTCACAGCACCCTACCGAGGGAGAAAAATACAGGTAATTTCATGGGCCACCAAGTAGTGGCCGTTGCAGAAATTACATTGCAAAGAACAGATACTACACATGATCTTAGCTCAGAGAGTCCGTAGCCATAGAAATTCCGGCTTCACGACCGGCGGGCTCAAGCTAGTCGACCCGGGATTGGTAACATGAACCTTGCCGGGCCATAAAAGGGACAGCCATCATCCCGTTTCATGTGAAGCCTCAAGTTTGGTCTAACTGCACTGTAACTTTTGTTAAATGTGTAGTGACTGAATGAGAGCAAGCGTTCCAGACGTGAAGGGCAAGTTTCGGCTGCTGAAGGAAACTCTGGCCACTGTCATCTGGGCAGATAGTGCTCATCAGCCTTGGTTGGCAGACTATCTAGGAGAAGGAAAACTCAGAATAAAAGCCATCACTAGGAATGGGCGACCTAGTGTTCTTTTACAGTCCACATATAACCATGACAAGTACAACTTACAATAATGATATGGCAGTGAAACATTAGTCACTTGACTTTTGTGTGGCTGGAAATGATGATGATCTAATACATTACGAGCTTGTAAATTGTACCAACATAAAGGTTTTCAAAACACCGTGCCTCTACTGTTTACCGTTACTATGGCTATCGAGAGAGGCTAGATTTCATCAAGATTGATAGTTACAATTACGTGTGAAAGCAAATCAATACATTTCGGCCACAGTCGACATCAGTTATCATATAATAGTTATATATTGTTAGTTGCGGGGAGCTCATATATATGTAATTATGCATTTGGAATTGCTTACGTCGAAGCAGAACCAGAATGGCATGGTTTACTCATTCGTGCGACTGGATACAAAACGTGATTAGAGTTTATCCATAATTCACAGACTAATTGAAATTGTTCATTGAGTGAGGCCAACTTTGAATAAATTACATAAATGTGGTGACAACTGCCAAAGTTAGGATCGGAACGAAATACAAATTTTGCGGTCTGAATTCTGGCCAGAAAGCATGATTTTGAATAAATTGGTAGCCAACGCTGAATGTCTGATACATTTTTTCTATTCAAAACAGCATATTTGCCACCTAAAGTTAAGATAACTAAAGCCCCGATTTTCAAAATAATTTAGGCAATAATGGCGGTTTGTAATATCAGCTTTCTTTTCAGTTGTTCAAATAATGACCTTCCTATCCATAGCAACATTGCATTAGACTTGTAATTCACAAATTTTAGCATGGAAAATCAACGAATGTGGTGAAGTTGCATCGTCCGAGGATTGACACCATGAACAAGCCAAGAAAAATACGCGGATAAATGAATTTGAAATAATCTGCCACAGTTATTTAAATCGTGGTTGCGATCTTGATTTAAAAACCACTCCCATTATATTCAATATAAATTCAACATTTTATAATTTAGCAAAGGCAATTCATTCAGTAAACAGGTTTCTATTTTATTGTACTGACAAGAATTTGCCGCGGACATGTCTGCTTCAGTATCTGTTGCCCTAAAAACTGAGTCACCATCCCGATTAATTATATAAATGTTTAATTCAATATCACTTCCACAGGTAGCGTGGTGTTTGTTCTATGAAAGATTTTGGGTGGTTAGTTGGAACTTTAGGTCTAAAGTGATGTCATATAGGAATCCACTATCTAAAAGAATAACCAAGAAAGTTTAGTTAGTACGATGGCTCAGTGGTTAGAGCAACAGATTCCAAAGCAGACGTGCTCAGATTCCAACCCTGCCTCTAACAACTACTGAACAGTACTTGAAGAGATCCCAATACGACTAAAACCAGTCTACTAGATGATTTGCCTTTTCTACACTATACAATGCTTAGTTTATACTCCCAAATGTATGCATATAATGGGACTGTTGTCTTACATTAAGATAGCAACCTTGGTTTAATAAATTTTTTCACCGCCCGCGCAACTAATTTTCCAATTTTCAATTTCTAAAGTTTCGCTACAGATGCCATAGGACTATTTCATTACGACTAAATTCCTCTCGGATTATTCTCTTATGTGCTCTATTGATGAACCAAAGTGATCGAAACTAATATATGCGTGTAGTTAAATAGTTAATTATGATATATTTTGATTAATATAACTTTTTGATTGTTTTACAGATGAAATCTGTAAACTATAATTTACTTGAAACACGTCAGCACCGATGACCCATTGTCCAGACACGTTTGTAGACATGTTTAAATATTTATGTTATAAACTGAGTCAAGCAGGTGAATGGATGTTCAAATCCAAATCCACTGGACACCGGTTCGCTCGAGGCTAGAATGTAGTGATTTTCTGATATACAAGATGCTCCGAATTGTTTTTATTGTGGCTTTTAATTAAATTTATTCTATCTAATAGCCATGCTCTTTGTATTCTTTGCCTACATGACATAAGTTGCATGTAGTGAGTTGGCTTTAATGTGGTTTTGCTGAATATTTTATATGAAGTTGACTCAATTGTGGTTTGAATACACAGAGATAAGAGAAACTGTACCTCCAACCGACTCTCATTTCTTGAGCGAAGTGCCAGCTCCTACTGATTAGTTGTCAGTAGGAACAATACTTGTGCGTACACGAGGTTGTGCTTTCCGTTAATGGTGACACCGGCACATAGTCTGGTCCGATTTTAACTAATTTCTTACTAGGTTCCCAATAATTTATATATAATTGCCTACTAATTCAGTCTTCACAACAAAGATTATATATAATTTTTCATGTTAGATAGCAAGAAGGCATAAGCGAAAACACACAGAATTCGCCGATTTCCATTTAGTTAATGCGCACATTTTTCCTTTCATATTACTGCGTAGAATCTGGCATCTTACCTGCTCTGAATTTATAATTTATTGCTTTGCATAACGCAAAAAATCCTCCTGGTCTTGAATGTGATTTTTGTAAATAATATATTCCATTATTAGGGATACGCTTCTTTAATAATCGGCCATTCCTTTATACATAGATGTCATAAAGGCGTGCATTGGTGCATTCTGACATGAATCCATGTATACATGCACATGTGATTACATACAAAAATAGCAACGTAGACACACAACCACGCATGAAATGTCCATTAATGTATACTCGCTTACAAAAGTAGCATGCCAATATTTCTAAAAAGAATCCAAGTTAAAAACCTAACCAAATCAATCAGGAAGAGCTGCATTGAAAATATGATCAAGGACGAGTTAGGCTACCTGAGTAAAATGTTGCCAACGAAAGACAAATCTGAACTGTTAATTGAGGTTAATATCAGACAAAATCCGATTCATATTACAGAGGATTACAGCAAGAAAGTTATACAAAATTTACCAATTAAAGGTGAACTGCTAGCCTAAATAATTGCACGGCGGTTAAATTGAATCTTAATAAGGAGGATTCCAATAAGAAAGTTATACAAAATTTACCAATTAAAGGTGAACTTCTAGCCTAAATAATTGCACTGCGGTTAAATTGAATCTTACTACGGAGGATTCCAGCAAGAAAGTTATACCAAATTTACCAATTAAAGGTGAACTTCTAGCCTAAATAATTGCACGATTGTCAAATACAATTATTCTGGCACATTATTCTCGGGGAAACGTTAGCTGAACCCTCAGTTTTGATACCTGGAATTAGATGTGTACCATCTTCAAATCCTTCATAGTTCACAAATTTTCATGTATGCGCGGTAGCAAAATCTAGCAACATTAGTAGAAAAATTTATCTAGCACCGTAGGAAAATTATTTATTTCAGCGCATATATATTAAACATGGTATCAAGCCAATTTTTCAAATTTCTCAGTTCTACACAAATGAAAGTCCGAAAAAGTATTAAACTTAAGCGAATCCCTTAATATGAAACAAGAACCTAGCGTAATTATGCAAGTGTCTCAACAATAGGATATTCTACTAGAGGTGGGAGCCGCATTTCTAATTTTGCTTTCCATATATATGCAATACAATTTGGTCTTCGCTAGTTAATTTGCTGTCGTACAATGATGATGATTATAGAAGTTCGAAACGCCTCAGTGCGTGCGAATGGCGGTAGTTTTGCTGTTATTCTACGACTGGTTAAATACAATAGGATTGTGCTTACTTCAAGCTCACAAACTTGATTTAAAAAATAGAATATTCTACTCGACAGGCCACGCATAACGCAAATCAACAACTTTTTCATTGTATCTAATCCAACTCAACCACCCGTTAGGACAGCATCAACAAAAATTCGATCGGATTTATGTGTTGCGCACCTAAAAAATTAGTTCAAATAGGACCAGAATGATAAACAAACTTAACATAAACAAGAGGTATAATCTCATGTGGCGAAAGATTGATGAATAAAAGATGTGCAAACTGTATAACTGTTTTCACTGACAGTGACAGAATTTGCACAACTTGATGAGCGATCAACAATGCAGTCTGTGCACACTGCGCTGTTACCATGGCGACAAAGTAAAACTCATAAACAATGCGATATTAAAGGCAAAAAATTAGGCAAGACATTCGTATACGCAATAGCCAACAAGGCGAAAACCTCTTCATAATATAATCCATAAATTCTCAAGCTATCAAAACAATAATGTCCAGATCTCAGACATCACTTTGCAATACTGCGATAATGACCTTTACATGCAAACACGCATACACACAAACACAAACGCATACGCACTCACCAACTAGCCAAAACAAGAAACAGCAGTAAAAACGAGTCAGATTTGTTACCACTAGCATAATCAATTGAAAATCCAAAATGTATAAATATTTATGATTGTATTAGAGATGATTAGTTTTCACGAAATAAATGGCCTTTATCCAATATTTTATTTGTGTTTTCTCTAATTATAAGAATATATATATATATATATATATATATATATATATATATGTATATATATATATTATATACTAATTGTGTAAAGGGTACCGACACTATGGCTTTTGTGCCAGTAACTGAAACCAATACTATGGTAACTATAAGGTACATGGTACCCAAACAATGGATTTTAATGTATGCTAAAGTTCACTAAAAATTTTAATTATAACTATTTATTAACACCTGTTACTCCAGCAATTCCATACACTCTGGCCCTGATCGATATCAGTTATCACATTTTGCGGTAATCATGAAATCATTCAATAAAATATATAAAAGTTAGACACAGTTTGGGGTGGAGAACCAATATCCATGCTATTTTTAATTAGGTGTTGCGTACCTGGTAACAAATTTGTTCAAATATTACCAGAAGGATAAACCAAAGCCAGCTTTCCTGCACATTCGATTCGTGCTTACTGGCGACTCATCAGTAGGAGCCGGTATTATGCCCTTTACCCACAATATACTATGGTACTATTTTCAGACTGGGTACACCTATTATTTATGGTGGGTTGACTTTGAAGTCGCACTGTCGAAGACTTTATATGAAGTTAGTTTCACTACTGTACATTTACACATTCCTCACTAAAATATATATTTGGTTTCGCCAGTAAGCAGGAAACGAATGTGAATGAGATTATACTTTCCGTTCATGCTGTCTTTTGTTTATCCTTCTGGTCACAACTGAACTAATTTGTTACTAGGTTCGCAACACCTAATACATACTTGCATATATATTAGTTCTCCGCAACAAACAATAACTAACTTTTATATATTGAATTGAATGATGTAATGCTTACCGCGAAATGTGATAACTGATATCGATCAAGGCCAGTGTGTATGGATTTCCTGGAGTATCAGGCGTTCAGAAATAGTTGTAATTCTCTATTTCGGTGAACTATAGCATACATTGATATTCATCATGTTGGTACCATGTACAGACTCGGCAAACAGTGTTAGTACCATGTACCTTTTCGGTACAATAATGTTGGTATCGGTTACTGATACAATAGCCATAGTGTTGGTATCCTTTACAGACTCTGTATATATATTATATAGAGTGAGTTATCATTGAAGTCGCATTGTCGAGACTTTATATGATGTTATCTTCACTAATGCAGGTTTACACATTCGTCTAGGAGATTGTAGTGTCCTATTTTCCCCCATTCCTCGAAAAAATATATAGTGGGTAAAGGGCGCAAAACTGGCTCCTACTGATGAGTCACTAGTAAACAGGAAACGAAAGTGTATGAGATTATAAACTGCTTCATGCTGTCTTTGGTTTATCCTTCTGGTCATATCTGAACTAATTCTTATTAGGTGTGTAACACCTATATATATATATATATATATATATATATATATATATATATATATATATATATATATATATATATATATCAGATATTCTTAGATTAATCCGCTGAGTTATTTTATTTATTTCTTAGAACACGTAGTATACGTTATTTTAACATGAAAGAGCATTTATCGAATACACTGCATTATTGAGAAAATCGCCATTATTAGCTAGAAACGTCCTTGAAACTCGAATCAGGGACATATCTGACATATCTGAATTGCCTTTTCTACACTATACAATTCTTAGTTTATACTGACATATGTAAGAAATTAATGGGTCAGGTGTTTATATCAAGACCGCAACCTTGATTATAATATCTGACAGACGCCAATTTACCACTACACTTCTGAATCGATAATAACGTCATTTTAGTCCGAACTTTTACGTTTCTTGATAATAGTTTAACTTATCTGTAATAACATCATTCAATAATTGGTTCTGTTCGTGCAGTCTGGCTACGGCGAGCCGGCTTAATTGGAAAAAATCTTATGCCGTAAAATTGGTCCTTTTACACTGATTGCATAGATCGCAGAGACAGTTCGAAGTACACCGTTGATGTTATTCTCAGCAAATATAATATAGCGATTAAAATATCTAACGCAAAAGACTCACATAAAAGAAATTAACCATAATCATACGTTGAACCCTCATTTTAAGCCCATAGACGGCGTTTATTTTACTTACTTGAAGTGTCTTTGAAAATACCAGGTTACTATATAGCCGGTGATTCAAATGAATTGCCTACAACCAACCTAATTACTCATCTGAGCACAAAAAATTCTCATTTCTCCTGTGTGATAAGTAAAATTTCGGTTGATGACAATAATTTGAGAAAGTTCAATAAACTTTGTGATAATAATAATAAAAAATCCTCTAATTCAAATGAGAAATAGAGGCTACATTTATTATAAATCTATTATTGCATTTCTAAATCAATTAATTTAAATGTGCCTAAACATATTGCACAATAAAAATTTTATTACATTTATCCCAAATTGACACTTTACAAGACCGAAACTGAGGATAAACTTCTTTATTTACAAAAAGACGAAGTAAATAATATACTGATAGTGAAAATAACTGAAACAAAATAGGATTTTCTTTTCACAGCACAGTCGAAAGTGACACGGGGTGAATGTAGCAGTTAAAATAATTTGTAAAATATTTTGTAATTGGCACAGAATGCAGGTTTAATACGATTTTCTCCATTGCGTTTACAAACAATTCTATTATTGTGACCTGCATTGATATTTTCCCACAAAAAAGTTTATTAATAATATTTGCTACCATATTAAATCATGCATGAGCAACAAATCACTGATTGTGTGATGGTTAATAGAAATAATTGAAATCAACTAGCTGCTTGCTACTGGCGGTAGTTTAGCCAGGCCGTGCGGTTGGTCAAACAAAATGAGATTGGAGTCTAATTAAAGTCCGCCTATTTGATCTAAATAATAGTTAATGGAAGACATTTGGAAGCTAAGTTAATCAACTACCTTTCGATAATATGCCATAAAATTCGACGATCTAGCCACCTGCCGGAATGTATCAGCTATTAGCATGACTCGTCATTCGTGGTAGTTGAGTTTGTAACATAATTCATTTATTAGCTTCATTCAAATATTATTTTGGTGAACATCGGCCTTGATCATTCAGTTGGCTTCGTCGCTCGATTTTCTTCTTCAATATGCTAAAAGCATCGTATTAGCGATCATGGTATAAGCGTCAATCCCCTTATATATATATATATATATATATATATATATATATATACATGCAATTGTCAATATAAATTAAGTAATATATAATATTCAATGCACCTTCCTGCGCAGACGTACACAGGTTCGTGCCCTGTTCTCGGCAAAATTCTGAACAGAACTAGAATAGTTCCCAATAATGCTGAAACCGATCTCCTGACTGATTTGTATTTGCTACTTTATACAATACTATTTATATATATATATATATATATATATATATATATATATATATATATATATATATATGTATATATATATAGTGAGATTGATTATTATATCAAAATCGCAAACTTGATTTAAATTATTATTACCAGCTCCCACAGAATCAAACGATCGTTGTATCAATGCAAACCATATGGTAAGCCTGTAATACTTTTAAATTTTTCATGTTTACTTAAAATGCAAATACATCACAGTATCTGGTTTACTTTCACCCAACTGAAAAGAGGCTTTCAGTAAATGCAATTAAGTTAGCAATTGGGACAAAAATAAATTAAGGAATTAACGAAGAGCACATAAGACGGCTCACGATGTTGGAAGCTCTATTGTATAAATGACCTTATTTATTTGGAAAATAGGCAACCACCAGTGAATGCATGCAAAATATTGTAATTTTGTGCGAATATTATCAAACGTAGAATAAGTCTAAATCGAATTTTTGGCTTTTTCTAGCTTTTTGTGCTCAAGTGAGCAGGAAGATATTGAGCCGGTAGAGTCTGCCGCATCAGCATCTCGATTTGAGGCGAAAATTTGTACACATAACGTTGACCGTGCACCTTTTCAATGATACGCTTGTCATAATAATATCGTAATCCTCGAGACAATTTTTCATAGTTCATTTTGGGTTTTGATTTTCTGACGCCCCACCTCCGTGCGACTTCATTCGGATCAACCAATTTAAACTCCATTCCTCGACCTGTCCACACAATACAGTTGGTTTCACATCTGTTGCCAGCCGACTCTTCCAAATTCGTCTCCACTTGGTCCGAGGAGGAGGCCTCATATTTGTAGCTTAAACTGGTTTCTAAAGACAAATTCTCATGTTTATTTGCAAACTCCATATCTCGAGGCGTTACTAACATGCACGTGTGATCATATGAAGAAGTAGAGTTAAATGTCGATTCATCTGAACGAAGTTTATTTGTATAACTGAATGGATCATGAGGGCTAGTTGTTGCTGTGGTGTGCAGCTGCCTTGATTGTAATGTGCTGTAACCCCGTAAATTAGCAATATTTACACAATTGCTACTAGCAAGCGCAGTAGCAGACTCAGATATAGATTCATGGATTAGCTGACGATTTTCCAGAAGGTGTGGAACAGGTGGTTGAAATCCCCAAGAAGCAACATTTGGCTTAGAGTGTGCCGTATTCGGTACACAGGTTTCATTACTTGAGTTCAGATGGGTTCGACACCTACTTTGGCTTTTGTTGGAATTATAAACTGACAGTAATAGTTCCTCGATAATGAACTGCCATAACTGAATTGCCGGCAAACTGTTGACACCTTCATTTTCTTCACCAAGATCGCACTCCTCCTTGGATATGATGGATTTACATGTTGCTAATTCCACTTTTTTTAAATGTCTCTTTGAGATCCTTTCTTTATTATGATTATAATTGCTGGGCTTGTTACTCGAAATAGATGCGGAGAATGCCGGTTGATTTTGAATCTCTGCTGGAAAAATTTGGCTACTTCTCTTCAAGATATCTTCATCATCTGAAAAGGGATGTCGAATTTTTCCTTCTATCTGGCTTGTATCCTTTCGAGGATGGCATCTGTTGTCAAAATTACTGTCTTTCCACTGTTGCTTGTTTATGTCAAGAGGGTTAATTTCTGTAGTGTTATTGCATCTGAGTGTTTTCCCGAGCTTGATGAAATAACGACCAGCTGCCGATAAGCTGCCCAGCTCTGGAGTCACGCAGGCATCAAACGGTTGTTGCTTCTGGTAAACGGTCAGAGGTAACATAAAATTTGAAGGCGTTGAAAGAGGATTCATTTCCATACGGTGATGATTTGGACATTCTTGGGCATTATTGTTTTTAAACGTGTCCTGCACTGCGGTGCTATTCTTTATGGTAAATCCTCCGCTTTCCTTTCTGTTTACAGCACCACTGAATGGGATGGTAATTATTTTGTTTATGTTGTCGTAGTTTCTGTTTTCCGTGTGTGTTGTCTGTGTTATAACAGAGTTGGGAGTCGAATTTACCTCCGTGGAAATGATTTTACAGCAGTCATTTAGAGGAGCAGGACAAATGTC
Source organism: Eudiplozoon nipponicum (assembly GCA_029291075.1). Lineage (NCBI taxonomy): Eukaryota > Metazoa > Platyhelminthes > Monogenea > Mazocraeidea > Diplozoidae > Eudiplozoon > Eudiplozoon nipponicum. The sequence goes on from JAQBSW010007890.1 coordinate 13,949, forward strand.
CTCGAACAGCGAACAGCAGTTGATCGGACGTTCTTCACCGGGCGAATGGAGCTGATATTGTTCCGTGAAAACTAAAACGGACAAAAAGAGTACGAGAGTCAACATTGATTTTCACTTAATTAAACAGATTGGTTGTAAATGCAAAGAGTCGTGATACATTTTTTACACTCGCCAAAGTAAACAAGTACAGCCTGTAGCGAAAAAATAAATTAAAATAATCATTATATTTTAAATTAAAATCCACTTACAGGTCAACGTTTTTGTTGATTCTTCTAAATTTTCGCTAAATTGTTAAATTTTGTTTGATGTCTTTCTCTGAGAATTATTCATACGCTAATAATTAGTGTTCGTTAAATATTTCGATAATAGATGAGCTAATAGGGCGATGAATTTAACACAACATGAGAAAATTGAATTCTACTTTTAAACAATAAAAGTCAGGTGTATAAATACAATTAAACAATCATTGATTGTATTGTTAATTATGACAATTTTTAAATCAAGTTTTTTATCTTGATATAAATACAAATCCCATTGAATATAGTCAGTCGCAAAAAATTGCAAAATTACCGTCAGTCGCACATTCTGACGCATGTGGACCCTCTGTGATCAGAGTACTACAACAAACTGACTAACGTCGATCCAACTGTAATGCATATATAAGGAGACCAGGATGAGGTATGCGGCTCTCACTTCTAGTAGTTTCAAATACGTTTTATGAGTAAAAGTGTCAGTTGCACAATCTCACTGCAATCAAGACTATAAACATTTTGAACCTTGCGCCACACATGATTAAATAAACATAAAGAAATCCGAATAGTTTCCACAATTTGTGACAAATATCAGGGTTAGTGAAGAAATGTAAAATATTTCAGGCTTTAATTTATTTCATAAAGTATACTTTATTACGTTAATATGCTCATTTCACTCTCTATTACATATCGCACAAATACAAAAATAAAGGAAATCCTTCACACAAAAAATATTTTAAAGTGAAAATGGAACGAGGCAGTAATCATCTTTCTGTCAACAACAAAAATGACATTATTAGTCGCACTACCTGATAACTAAAAAAATAACTGTTTCCGTTAGGTAGTTTACCATTCTAACGAATAAAGTTAGATATTTTTAGGTTTAAATTCAATTTCTAAACTACGGCCCTTATTAAGGTCTTTTACATTTTATACGTTATGTTAATAAATCCCTATAAGACACATTTTATAGTTTAAATTTACCATTCAAGTAATGTTGTTGCTGCCTCGCGGCACGCTCACTTTCACTCAAATGGTTAATAGGATACTCGATTCTCAAATTTGTGTCTCCAGACTGCTGAAAGTGCAGGTCTCGTGAAGTTATATTGTAAAGACTTCCATTAAGCTGTTCAAAATGCTGAGGTGGATTTGTTTGATTCGAAAGCTGGCAGTAGCTTCTTTCGTAAGCTGTAGAATTGGTTGAATTAAGCAAAAAGTTGTTTATTATATTATTTTTCAAGACTGCACACTCAAAATTGTCCTGTTGACTTGTAACTCTACACACTGAGGATGATGATGACGATGGTTGTGGTGGTGATGTTGCTGACGAATTCGAGAAATTGGTTTGAGAATTTGGTGAATTAGGATTTTCAAATGAATTTCGCATCCGATTCACATTAATCTGTTGTTCATTGATCCAGGATACAGCCTTTGAACTATCCGTAAACGGAAAGTAGTTGCAATTGTTTAAGCTGAGATCCGTCTTAAGGGTAGACTGTTCATTATTCTCAAGTGGATTACACGATCCGTTTGAAGGAGAAAATGACAAATTTGGTACTTGCATAGCAGACAAAGAATTGCCAGTTTGTACGGGTCCAGTCAAATCCCCACTGCTCAAGGAAAGTTGATGGGCAGAACAGGAGAGAGGAGACTCGGAAGACTGGCTCGAGCAGTTTAACTGATGATGAGAATTATAATGCTGTTGATTATGAATAGGAGTAGGACGATTTTTGTGCGCACTTGAAAAAGATTGACTGTAACTAGAGTCAACGAATTCATTGCTATTCTCCCCTGCTAACTCTGAATTGCTGATGTTTGCATGCCGAAACTGTACATAGCTGTTGAGCGAATAGTAATTCAAATAGTTTTGTTGCTCAGAAATTACGGAAACTATAACTGGTTGCCTTCTATTTTCGATGTTGTCTGCCGTATTAGTTTGGGTCCAGAAATCAGGTTCGTGCACTATGGATGCGACTGGTTCACTCGGATCTGGAAGATATGCACTTATGGGACGTTTACTGGACTGGTGAGCATGTGAAATAAAACTGTCAAATTTTTCTTCTTGATGCGGCTTCGACATACCAAAAAATTGAAAATTATTGTCTGACTGTGACTGGAAACAGGGCTGAAGACTAGATGCAGTTGATATCGATGTAGTTGACTCCTTTGAAGTTTGTACTAAAATTAATTTGTAAATAGAAGAGTGGTTAAACCATTTTGTTTAAACTGGTTACTGTTTAAAGGAATTAGTTTTTGCGATACCTGATATTGGATAATGACCTTATCTGTGTGGTCACTAACGAAAGCTTGTTAACAGCTCCATTTTCGGCAGCAACCTTTTGGGACCTCTTTTGGAGTCCTTTCATTAGTCCTCAGGTTAGAAGTTATAAAGACTAAATTTATTAATTTTTCTTTATAATTTGTGATAAGTAGCGAACTCATAAAGGAACCCGAAAATTTTCTACTGAATAGAAGAACTGGTAGAAATTCTGTGTTAGGTTCGTCATTGATTAGGCAATTGTGAGATAATTAATTTACTACATTACATTCAATAAGATAATTATTAAATATGAAATAATTAAATATTGGCTGTACAATATTTCTTGCATTTAAATAACTATAGTATTGCCTTTATTATCTCATTAAAAAGTAAAGTAATTTGTGTAAAAATTCTAAGATAGAAACCCAGCATTATTTTATATAGAGTTGAAACATCATTTTTTCTCCAGTTACCAACTCGATTGAAAATATGTAATATATTTTTCGCAATAATTAATCGCCAAACTAAGCAGATTTACTGTTTTTGCATGAAGGATTGAAAAGCATTGCGGAGCCCGTCACCTGGAGCATCATTTCTCCGTAGTCAAATAGATAAAGATAATTGTTAAATTAACCGAACATAAATTGGACATTTTTGTAGGTGGAGGCTATCTAGCATCCTTTTAATAACAAAATGAAGGCTAACCAATAAATATCACTTAGTGCGCGGCAGGATGGCTCAGTGATTAGAGCACCAGATTCCGATGTAGAAGTGCGCAAGTTAGAGCTTTGTTCACTGAAAATTTTGAACATTGTGTGATGAGTTCCAAGTTAGGACGAAACCTGTCTACCGAACTATACTTAGTTTATACTGGCAAATTTATGTATATAATGGGCCCGGTTTTTATATCAAGATCGCAACCTTGATTAAAGTAAACAATGAGATGAACGTGTTGCTTGAATATAAAAATGATTTCTTAGTTTAGATTTTCACAATAAACATAAACATGAACTCAGAATAATATGTTGGTAATTATTTGAATAGTTTACATGCCTACTAATTAATAAAAGTAGAGCAAACAATTAGCCAACAATTCCCATAATATAGCAACTACTTACTTGGATTACAATTATGCACGTCGTAACAGTTAAATGATGCTCTAGCAAGAGAGTTAGCATCAACGCTACGCTCAGACGGACATGAGATTTCGTCTTTCAGTACGAAATCAAAACTACATTTATCTTCATAACCAATGTGCTGCTTTTGCACACCAACGTTATCGATAAATTTCTTGCGTTTTCCTGACGAATCAACTGTACTTTGGCTTTCATCATTTGACGAAATCGCATTCGCTTGGTCAGTAGCTTCATTTAACTCCCGTTTCCTTCTTGGTTCACATTTTACCATGATCCGTTTCTGTCTTTCCATCTTCTTTTTTCCTCCAAAATTCTTAGCATAGGATTTGTAATCATCTTCATGTTTATGTTGCGAATGTGTGTTATCAGATGTGTTGATAATGATCTTCGGGTCAATCATTCCGTTCCGGTTGATCGAATACGGCTGTTCTTCCGACGCATCTAACTTAAATAAGTCAGTCAGCGGCAGTTTGATGACATTTTGCTGTTCATTTTCTTGAATGTAGTTCATATTTCGCACCGTTGAAGTGCCGATAGTTATATTGTTTGAAGTATGCACACCTGTCGAATATTGCTGTTGATCGCATTGAATATTGTTATTGATAACTTCAGTGTGCTGCATTAAGTTCTGGCTGGTGTCATCTGAAAGAAATTCGAAAAAAAAATTAATAAGAAATTACCAATGAGCTTTTTTAAGATAATCAACTACGCTGGCTTCCGGGTTCATATGTAACGCAAATCTGCCAACTTCGGTTGAATTGAATTTCGATAGGTAGATGTTCTCTCATAAAAAAAAATGCAGATGTAACACAGAGATCTTTCAAGTTTACCAAATCATTCTTGTGCGAAACTAGACATTTGGCAAGCATTTCATCCTTACATTTCTGATTGTGTACAATCCGGTGCATAGTTTTTCTCGCCTTCGTCATCCTGTGTTAATACACCAACAGACAATTATTTCACTTTGTTTGACATATATATATGACATAAAGAAACGTGGCAGTTGGCCTAGTATTTCGGGGCATCCGGTGAATGTGTGTGACTCAACACGCCTTTGTATAGTTGCGCAAATATATTTTATACCACATTACAAAAAATCGGACACTCGAACCAAAGTAAAAACTCACGCACACAAACACAAACCAACACACGTATACATATATATAGGGAGCATTTGATGAATGATTAACGGAGAAGAAAGATGTGTTTTGTGACATTTGACTACCGAATTTTTTTCTTTATTGGCCATAGTTAACCCCAAGTTAAAATTTGAGTAATTACTATTGAGTACTTCTATAATTACAAATTGGTTACTTTTTATTGCGTATACACAAATTAGTGTACGTGCCCAAAGAACTGTTGAACTTGTGCGCTTCAGTTATTTGATGTAACAATTTTGGAGTACTATTCGGTAAAAATTGTGCAGCAAAATGAGAAAACTAATTTCAGCACAGCATATTTAAAACATATTTTTGGTGACTAATACAGAAAAATAGAAAAACTGCATTAAAATTTTAGCAAGAGAATTTTATTATTTGTGCGATTTTGGGTATCACGTTGATTTTTATTGGAGAATTTCGCTTGGATATTCTTAATGATCTCTAGGCAATACCTGACAGACTGGTTAAATAATAGGCAGATTTGCATTTATTAACTAAGTACTGACTAATACCTTACATTTTGCCTGCGGTTTGGCCTCCGTTGGACCGTTTTTAGCCATGCTGTGATGATGAACAATTTAAATCAGTAGGTGGCATTGACGGTGTTTTACGACTGATTTAATTAAATGCAATTGGCGTTTACCCCAATTTCACGAGCTTGATTTGAAAATTTATTGCGAGAACTGACATGTAGCACTAGCTAGGCATTATTAGGCCATAGAGGGCAATCTAAATATGTCAGTCTTCAGCGCCTTATTCGGCAATTGCGGCCATGAATTTGAGTGAAAACAACTGCAACTCATTGGGCAGGAGTCAGCTGGTTTACTTTTAGAAAGTAATGGTAGGGTAAATAGATTTTTTTGAAATTTCTGTTTTATATTTTCAGTTGGCTTGGCTTTCCAATAACATGGTTTACAATGCGCAAACGTCGATAAGCACAAATTGATTTAGTGTACGTTCACCACAATATGCAATACTGAACGCGTTACCTTTCTAATAACACATTTTCGCGTTCTCGTTCAATTATAAACTGGATTCAACAAATTTCCTGCACTCTCCAAGAGACATCACACCCAGTCTGTTACTACAAACTAAGAGACACCGGATGTAGAATGCCTCTTTAAAAAGCAGGAACGTAAATGAAATTAGTAATCTACGAACGTGCTGAAATAATTGTTTAAATGTTAAATATTGTTTTATCAAAATAAGTTAAAGATACAATGTATGCACTTCCTAGGTAATACTTCTCACAAGGACATTAATCGACATCATTAACCGTCCGATGATAGAAAAATGCTTTAGTAATAATACCGTTTACACCCCCTCTCGATTTGTCACTTCCAACACCTACCCTATAGATTTGTAGCCAAATGTGCATTCGCCAAACTGTTTATTTCGGTTCGAGTCAGATGAAACTGATCGTAACACTAGATCTATGTGTATAGTTTAATCGGCTGTTGTTAAGACTAGTAAAGTAACAGAAACATGCTTATATTAACACCAAGGTGGTAAACAAACCATACATATGAAGCCTCTGTATTGTAGGTAACTTTATTAATTACGCAAGCTGTATTGCAATGCGATGACTTCACAAACGATTTGGCACTCTGCAATAATGTAAACAAATTTGCATTGTATACTTTAAATTTGCGCAAAAGTTTGTTAGGATTCAATTCACGCATCGGAGGTACTCTTGACTTTCTTTACATTCCATTGTTACCCTATTTGTTTACGCTTCCAATATCTTGTTAATTGTGAGCTTGTGTTGCGTGTGTGTTCGAGCATTAAACTAAATACCAATAAAATAACAAAATATGATGCATATTTAAATGTGCAATTGAAATCTGACCGGACATTCGTTAAAAGTCTATTACTTTGAGTTGTTATGTGGCTCTTCGTTGTATTTTCCAATTTAGGGTTTAAAAAATTGGTACACACCAGATAATCACTACGCAAAAACAAATTGCTAAATCACTAAACCCATTGTATCTAACCTGTCGCGCAATATAGAAAAAATTACCGTCAATCACACGTGATGACACATTTCGGCCTTCCGTGGTGATGATCAGAGCACGACGAACTGCAGTGTAGATATTCGGCTCACATATCTGGTAGTCTCAAAATGTCGGTTGTACAATATCTTTGCAGTCACCGTCGTTAATTTTGCTATTTTGTGCAAATGGTTAGCTTCAATGTGTTTAGTGTTTTTTTCAACCTCTCAACCTTGGCTTAATTAAGTGATCTCAATGATTTTTATTTATTTTTTTTTCCAACTGGCATTCATATAGAGGTTACCACGGAGGAGAAAACCGACCCCACAAACGCTTCTTTAAGTCAAGTTTGCGAGCTCGAAGTAAACACCAATCCCATTGTATTTGGCCAGTCGTCGAACAACATAGCAAAACTACTGCCAGCCGCAACAAACACTTTACTGACACCTATGTTAAAACACTGTCAATATTATGCATAAACATAAGCAGAGTATTTAAAGAGATTGTTACGATTGACGGTCAAGTTTTTTACAGTTGGTCACGCAAGTCCATTAGACTAATAGATCTTGCTGATATTAAGCTAAGGGGAAATTCCCATGGTAGGTACGATGTTCATATCAATTTTTGAAGTGTAGAAATAGTAGCATCAAGATAATTAAGAAAAAGCTATTCATGTCATTATGACTGTGTTGAGATGCAATAATACGTTGCGGGATAACAGCTTTGTGACACAATTCAAACTTTATCTCACGTACACATTCATTCTTACGCCCACTTTTTTTCTCGCTGTGCGATCTAGATAACATGTGCCGCAGACACAAATCTAATTCCTTTCAATATAACCTGTGGGCACACCAAGTTCAACTTGAACAAAATGTCTGTTCTCGTTAACTCACTCGTTTCGTGCCTATTGACGACCCATAAGTTGTAACCGGAACTGGATGCCAAACCCAAGTTACGGTTGGGGATGCAAAGTAGGACCAGTGGAAGGTACACTATCTGATAAGCAATATTGTGGGTTTTGCGTGATGTTGATTCCTAGAGCGAGAACAAAACGTATGTGTACAACAGATTAGACTTCTTCTTCATGATTCATTTGTCGTGCCACGCCCAATATATTAATGTTTATGGTTTGTGTCGCCATATCAGAGTTCAGAAGTGGATGTGATTGTCTATGATTAGAATTCGCCTTTATGAAAAACATTGATTCCTGCTTCTCGATTTAAAAAAAAGATTCTAAAACTAAACAAGAATTAAATGGACGGCTGGTGATAACATATTTTAAATTTAGATTTGCGAATTCGAGTTAATCAAATATCTTATTTTATGTTTTATTCAATGATGTACGATTGATTAAATACAGTATTGGTGATCTCAATTTGGAAATATTTGTTAAAAAATTTAGTGTTGCTAGAATTTTTATTCGGTTCTAATTTCACTAAAAGAAGAGAAGTCCACACATCGTGAACACAATAAACGTGGACCTGCCGGTACACAAAAAATTACAGTTATCCCTTTGCGCTGATTACATAATTCTGAAAATTCTGTAAATCCAGTTGCTTCGCTGTTAGGAGTGCGGCCTGATCCAAAATTAAAAGAGTAATGCACTTGTTTTTTTAGCGCTACGTAAACACTAAAATTACCCACAATTCACGAGTATCCCGAGAGTTTCGAATATCTGCGATATTTATGATAAACGGAAACTGTCATATTCAATGCTTGGGCAAATTACGGCTTCCTAATTTGCAGCAAATTTATTTTGACTTGGAAAACGTTTTTGTCTAAATAACAAGCTAAATAGGCCCATTAATTTTCTACAAAGTTTAAATTGTGTTTTAAGCAATTTCTGTACACTCATAACTGTTGACGAAGTGTGTATTCTAGTTGTTAATAACAATCCCAACAATTAACGACCTAATCGTGCGTGTTTCGTATGCCATGCTCCAATCTTCGTGTAGCACAACTGATTTAGTTTGACATGCGTTGAACAGTTGTTTTCATTTGGTTCGAATGACACTTTGTCGTATTTTTTTTCAGTGTTTGATCATTGCGTATAATGGTCGTTATAACTTTCAACGCTTCAGCGAATAACTCCCTTAAAACTGGCTAACTAGCACGCGACAGTAGAACTTTTCTGTTCACCTTTTAACGATAAATGTTATTTACTAGATCTGACCAAGTGGTGACAATAAAATATCAAATTAAGTGGTTAACTATGGGCTATTTGTCACTTATCAGCATTGGCAACTGCCTTCATTTTGTGTCTGTTTGTGAGATGCAAATAATTTTCAATAGCATGAAGGCTAACAGAAAAGTGTGCATTCTTACTAGTTTGTGCGAATGGTGATTTGAGGCTAGATTGTTGAAGAAACACAAATGTTTACATTTAAATTTGTTTTCGTTATTTTTGCGAATTGAATCGGCACATAGTACCATTTCAGGCATATCGTCTTAATGATAATCTTAGGACTATCACTAATAGTCGAAGTAGTGGTGTTAGTAGGACGAGGAGGAGCATTTGGTCTCCAAATAATACCAATAATATATAACGGGTTCCATCATTTTTAAATGTTCATTAGCTTGCGTCAGTTGTGCGCTTAGTGAGAATAGACAATTTCTCATAAATTGCGATCATAGTGACGATTATTTATAGAAAGATACTAGAACATGCACAAAAAGAACACATTTTACCTTTGTTTTTTGCCGTAAACTAATGTCATACGTGTACACTGGTTAGTTTGTTTAGCCGCATACACATGAATAATCAAACAAATCGTCCTGTTCTGTGTTTTGAAATTTTTAAGCAAATTAACAATTATCCTGGAATGTACCTTGCGTTAAGAATATATTTTAATAAAATTTTACGCTTATCTGGGTTATATATAAATATCCTTATATAAAGTAATATTTCCTAGTAAATAATATTGATATCTTCAAAAAAGTGAAACATTTAAAGCATTTTTACTAGATAATAATTGTCTTTATGTGAGTAATCCAATATTATGTTTTCAAAATATTCCTGAAATTTATAACGTATTACTCTACAACATCTGTGAGTCCCTATGTTTAACAGCTTTAATCGTTTGGAGTATTCACGGTTTACTTCCTTGGGTAGTAGAATAGCAATATCAGTTTCGCAGAGGTGTGATTGATCTACATTTCAAGGTATGCATCGAGGAAGTCTTCGTAGTGGCTGGGTGTTGATTCGTCGCTTTCCTCCGAAGGCTTCAGCTAATAACCAACTACTCAGTGGAATTGAGGTAAGACCTAACTTTGAAATGAAGATCATTCTGATATTTGCGAAATCTACTACCGAAGAAAGATAACCCCGGATACTCTAGAAATGTGACGATCACACTGCGCAACCTGGTAGAACATTGTTCAATAAATATCTGACAGAAAATTATGAAACCTCAATCGTAACAATTTAATAGCTATATCCTACTATATGGATGCTAAATGTCTACTCCTTCCAAAACAAAGCTCCAGATAACTACAAGAATTGCAAGATTCTTGAATGCCGATGCGTTTATCTTTCCTAATCTCGTTGTTATAGCTGAAAATTAAATTGAGATAACATGCATACGTGGCGTTTTACAATGTAGATACAAATGGAAGACTGACATGGCTAATAAGTTGTAAACTTTCCATTTGCATACGAATTGCTAACTATCGGCGTTAATAGGTTATTTTTCAATTAAATTCATTTCCTAAGGTTTCGGTCTTGATATAAACACCTGACCCATTAATTACTTACATATGTCAGTATAAGCTAAGAATTGTATAGTGTAGAAAAGGCAATTCATCCAGTAGACCGGTTTCGTCCTTATCGGAAACTCATCGTGTACTGGCCAGAATTTGCCGCGGACAGGACTCGAACCTGGGCACGTCTGCTTCGGAATCTGGTGCTCTAACACCATATTTCTTTCTAATGAATGTGTTTTCGCCAAGTCAATTAAATAGACGAAGCCTAACTACTATTCACGTGTGAATGCATATTGATCTTGTATACTCATCATCTTGCATTCATTGTACTTGACTGGAAATGTAGGCTGTACAATTCCAATTCAATCATGAACATAAACTGTTTCTAGCTTTCGCCACACACATTTCCAGTCAAGTACAATGTATGCAAGACTACTGGAGGTGATAGCCGCATATCTATTTTTCTTCCCATATATACGAAATGCGGTTTGATCCTCGCTAGTCAGTTTGAAGTCGTACTCTGATGACGATCACGGAAGGTCGAAACGCGTCAAAGCGTGCGACTGGCGGTAGTTTCGTTACGTTATTCGACGTCTGGTTAAATACAATGGGATTGATTTTTACTTCAAGCTCGCAAACTTGATTTAAAGAAAAAAATGTAAAATTCAACCTACTAATATTGTCTAAAAATCTGTTTTATTAATTATGATAAACGAATTTGAATAAATATCTGTAATCTTTGGTGTACCTTGTTGCTTCACCAGGTAAGCAGTTGTCATATGATTGGTTTCAAAGTTTCAAATCAGAGAATTTTTATTCAGACGGCTTTCTACTGTATTTTTTATTTAAATTTATTTTAAAGATCGAATCCACGTCAGTTGTGTTAATTTCCAGGGTAACTATCCAAATAATGAAGTTTTAGACGTTCAATCGAACTCCCCAATAATTTACATAGCCCAAACATGCAGAAAGAAGCAATATCTATAAATCGCAACGGACACTTGATAAAGTTATAATAGTAAAGTTAGACATCGTACAAGAGTAATATCAAGCATCATTTTAACATTTATTTTGGAAAATCAAAATACCATACCAACTGAATGGATACAGTTAGATACTGTTTGTGGCGGAAAAATAATGAATATATGCAATTGTGCATTAGGTGTTGCACACCTAGTAACAAATTAGTTCAAATATGACCAGAAGGATAAACCAATGACAGCATGAATGGAAAGTATAATCTCGTGCACATTCGTTTCGTGCTAACTGGCGACTGGTTAAAAACAATGGGATTGGTGTTTACTTCAAGCTCGCAAACTTGATTTAAAGAATGGCGACTCATTAGTTGGAGCCATTATTACGCCCTCTACATAATATATATTTGGTTGAGGAATTTGGGAAATAGGACAGACAGAAGCAATATCTGTAAATGTGAAAGTCCTTTAAGCTCAATACGTAAACTTGATAAAGTTAGAATGGTAAATCAAACCTCATATGAACATTTATTTGGGAGTATCAAAAATATTATACCAACTGAATGAATGCAGCTGAACTATAATAAAAGGTATCTTAGCTAGAAAAACAAGCTGTTTTGTGGATCGTTCTTCCGAGCTTATTACGTAACTCGGCATTAGTATCCAAAGATGCCAATGGAGTACTAAGCTTTAACATAAAACTTAAAACTCGATTCCATTTCCACAAAATCACTGGATATATGCCATTTAATTGGAAGGTTTGACATGACGAGAATCATGGGAGTTAATACTTTAATATGAAACGCTCACACCAAGATGAGGTGCTCAGCTATATTATCTTTATTACTTCTCCACTTTACTGACTTATCATATGCACAAAAGCTAACCGAAGAGAAGTATAATTTTGCAGCTTCAATAAAGAACGTATGAGAATCGAGGTACATTCCTTGTGTAGGTGGCTGTCTGTATCCGTAAGATCAATTAAAAGAGGCTATTCTCGATAAAATATGAACAAATTTAGAATAGCTCTGTTGCTTTCCCATTCACGTGGTGAGGGGAGTGGGTTAGATCTAAATCATAAGCCATGTGCTAAGTTTCGCGTCGGTAACTAAAATTATATGCTGCTTTCTAGACCTGTATGCTTTTTTCCCCGGTTTAAAATTTTAATGGATGTTTCTTAGTTGGCACTAATCGGAGCTTAAGTTAAAAACCTATACATTTAGTTAGGCTTTATGCCAACATAAACTGGAGATCATGCGATTTTGATTAGGCATATTCTTTCTCCCCCTTCGCCCTATCTCTCTCTCTCTCTCTCTAACTCTCAATTTACGGCAATCTCGTAAACTCAGTGTAGCTTTCTACCAACTTATAGCTTCTGTATACATTCATAAAATACCAACGCAGCAACTTCAATGGATATATTGTCGATAAAGACATTTGATGCAGCCTTTTTTCACGAAGGGCCCCAGGCCACCTGCAGAACACAAAATATGAACCAATTTTATGCCATTTAAAATATTTAAAGACTGATCATTTAACATTGCTATAAATATTGATGTCCAAGGCTATTGTAATTAATACCTTTTCTGTTACAAGTTTATCTACGATGCTTTAATATCTAGAATGAGTCTAAGAATACTGTCAGTAACGCTCATAGTACTGCAACTCATACTAACCATATTATTGATAGTAGTATTGGCAATAATTCTATTGTGGACTATATAAAAAAACTATTTAAATTGAACTGGTGACATTTTATGAATATTGAATATTTTCTACGATTTGACTAGTACAATTCTCTAACACCCCTAGCGCTCCCACAAAATTTTCAATGTAATATTATTTTTACATTTTGCTATCACATACCTTGCTAGATAACATCATTCATTGGATTATGCTTTTAATGCACAGTTAAGTTACCTTTAACTATTTCGTTAATTGTGATTCTAACTGATCAGGCAACTGAATGCGAGTGGATCTAACAGAATTCTACGGAACACAAAAACGGAGGCCACGCTCTTTTGTGTGCGTGTGTTTGTGTGTACTTCAATAAAAAAAATGAAAATCTATACCACCTGCAGAGAATTATTTCACTTTTTATAATAGTCAGTAAACATAATTGTATGCTCAATTATTCGAAGCATTTCAGGCGGCTATATACTGAATCATGCCACCGAGGCCAGCTGGAGACCGACTATTAAGGAATAGCTATTCAATGAGGAGCTTAACGTACTGATTTACTTCTTTTACATGGCTTTACTAGAGAAAATTGTATGCTTGATTCTGCTTATAGTTTATAGTCTAAGATTTTATGAAAGTTTTGTGGATATATATATATATATATATATATATATATATATATATATATATATATATATATATCCACAGTAAAGAAATATTTAACGTCAAAACGTATGCAAGATCAAGCATAATTATGATTCTATGAAAAATTAGCGACTTTTATGAGGAATGTGAAACCAATATTAAGTAAGGTCGTCCACTAAATAAATCTCATGCATGCAGTTAGTTCAAGTAGAGTAATGATATTTAGTAATAGAGAATTATAGTAAATATCTAGTTCTGTGTGACTCGTTCGATGCGTTTACATTCATCAAGTTATCACAGCACTTCACACTTAATTGCGCGTAAAAATATTGTTATGAATATCATTAGATTTGACGATCCGAGCAACTGTCATTAAATTGCCAATTATTTAAAATTCAGATTGAATTCTTATATAGCAAAAGTAGCAATTCGTTCGGTGCAGATTGTGTGAAAGACTAACAGAATAATAAATCATCAGTAGAGGCGTGGAATCCAGAATAAAAAGTTTGTTTAAAATTAATAACACAGGCGTAATAACGTTTTCGTTATTTAATCGTTTATCCATTTTTATCCTCTATTTGTTGCTGCCGTACGTAGTAATTAATTATTAAAAAATATCGCTACACGACTATAGAAAACAATTAAATTATTCATAATTATCTTGCATTATATCTGAGTCCTATTTATACGATTTTCAAAGCTGCGTTGAATGATTCGCTTTAAAATCAGGTTTTGTCAGTATCCAGGCGCTTTGTAACACTCAAATTGTTATCTAATTTCATTTTTTGATGTGACATACATCTCTCATTTTCCAATTGCGTGTAATTCACCATGCATTAAATTGCATAATTTGTTTGTGCACGGTCGATAGAATCTAACCTTAAGTTAGCACATTGGATATTATAATCGTCATATCTGCGAATGCCTGAACGAGCTATGATTGAGTTTCTAATATCATTGGATTGCACGTGAATATTTAATAAAATACATTCATTTAAAAGGCAACCGCATCCGGAGTTTTCTTGACGGAACATCATTATGTTTTGGTTTTCAGTTTGACCTATATCCTAACAAATGTTAGTACGTTTGACACTATTCAGTGGCGGTTGGCATCACATGATTCTAAAGCACAACGCAGTTGAATAGACAAAATAGGCCATGCCTTAAAATAATTCTGTCACTTGAAAGAAAGTTGGCTGTACAACGTAATGGAGGACAAGTACGCGCATAAAAGCATGCATGTTCCTTTGTACGTCTAAAGTGTGTGGCTTTTTTACCCGCTTGTCGGGTTTGCACAGATAATAAATATACTTGATGTGGTCAGTAATGCCTCTTAGATATCCATTATCGCTCACATCAATATTAGCGTGAAGCCATTAAATGTGGTATGTTACTATTTGAACCAGTGGTAGTGAAACTTAAACTGATGAGTTTTCTAAAAAACCGGAAACTACACTAAAATGGTAAGAAATTAAACACGTGACAACCAAAAAATTAATGTAAAAGGTTGTGAAAGAATATATGTACATAGACCAAAATATATTCTGAAAATCCATATTAACATATGTATAGCTTAAATATGATTTAAGTGAACCCTGTCTCATATGTGGTTAGTGTTTTTGATCCCCTGTGAGCAAAATTGATTCACGATCAAATGAAACCTGATACTACCTGCAGACCAGAATAGGAGTAGATAGAAAATAGAGAACAAACTTTTAAGTAAAATGTGATCCATGTTAGTTCGTTTACTGCAAGACCATGACCTCCAAACGTCACTTGTCACCGCTTGAAACTGAAGGTAGGTTTTAGATACCTTACTGGTAAAATAGGAGATTAATGCTTATATACATTAACTCCGCAGATAAACGTGTCTTAATTGCCACATGGCAAATTGAAACAGTAAAAAATATGATGAGTAGAAAATAATGTTTGGTGGGGTCATTATATTATAAACCTTTATTTTGAATTTATCGTACTTCCTTCCCTGCTGTATTAACGACATCCAGTAAGATTCGAATAACCGATATTTGTAATTGGACTACTTAACTAAAGCTCCATAGGAATATTGAGTGGAACATTAAAACTTAACATATTTCGCAATATAAAAGTTCCTGGTGTTGAATAGCGTGAGTTAATTGTATAATTCGACGTATGTCGTTGTTAATATCCAACCAATAATTGACAACTTTCGCGTTGTCGAAATGCCGTGTGGATTAAAACAGAAAAACTCCTACAAACGTAATCAATTTAAACAATAATTGATTGCGCGGGTGGTGGTAACAATTTTTAAAATCAAGTTAGCGTTGCAGCTGGCGGTAGTTTTGTTATGTTGTTCGATGACTGGTTAAATACAATGGGATTGGTGTTTACTTCAAGCACGCAAACTTGATTTAAAGAAACGTAATCAATTGACAAGAATAATTCATATTGATTTTTCGACAGTCATTAGAGAAACACAGCTTTGGTTCTTGTTGACATTTGTATATCCGTCTAGTCCCATATTCAATGATTACGTCACTTCTATTGCATATACACATTAATAGAAACGCTAAACAACTAAATAGATTTTTTACAATAAACCAAATTTTCATCTAAGCTAACAAAATAATTAGATTTAATGCAACAATGGATGAATTTTATCGATGTACCATGTTGAGTGTAAATGTAAACGTGTCAGTCTTTAAATTGTTATTCATTGATGCACAGATCGAATATAAAACAAGTGGGGATTATGGATTACGCACCTAGTAATAAATAAGTTCAATTAGGAGCCGCAGAATTTGCCAAACTCTGCATGAGCAAAGGAAAAAAACTGCTTGCACACATGCGTTTCTTTTGCTAACTGACAACTCATCAATAGGAGCCGGAACCACGTCAAAAACCCACACTTCGTGGCTAAATATATGTGCAAATGAGATTATACCGTTTATAAAAAAACCGTACTTGTGCGTAGTAGTGCTTGGCAGATATATTTTTTAAATGTTAGCGCAGTGCGAACTTCATAGGTTGAATTTTCGCGATTTGCGTTGGCGGATTGTCGCGTTGCAATTCCCGTTCCGCAAAGATCCGATTAATCCTCATTTCCAGGTGCGCATCGATTTTGTCTTCTTTTTGGCTGGCTGCGGATTCGTCCCTTTCGTCCGACGGCTTCAAAATCGTTCAACGAAGGTTAGATCGTATCTCATTTCCAGTGATTAATTTGAACGATGCGGAAGCCTTCGGAAGAAAGGCACGAATCCGCATCCGGCGAAAAAGAAGACAAAATCGATACTTTCTTGGATATTAGTGGTTATTTCATGAATTATTATCAACACCCATGCAGAAAATTACTGCTTAATTGTACAACAATACGTGGCGAAATCTGCAAAATTTATTGCTCGTGACTGCATAGAAGTTGCGCAGCCGACATTTCCAGTAAAGTTCAATGTATGCGAGACTACAGGATTTGAGAGCTGTTTGCATATTTTTGCTTTCATTATATGTGAATTGAGCTGTTATCCCCGCTAGTTAGAGCTCAGACGACGATTGTAGAAGGTCGAAGGTAGCTTTTGAGCGATTAGTTAAATAAAATTGGATTGGAGTTCATTTCAAGCTGATTTAATGCATAGTTTTTGAAATTTTTTTTATAATATAGAAAATCAAAGAACTGGCTGATTGTTATATATATATATCTGTATGTATTTTTTCATTTAAAATCAAATATTGTACATATGCTAATGTAAATGTATTAATTTTTTCTACCATCTCATATTTACATACACTTATTTACTTTAAATCATTGATACAATCTACATGTAACAACAATTAAGCGTTTCAACGATGACATTTTACTGGAGTAAATTCTACCATGAAGACAAGCTTATATGATGGACAAATTGATCTGCGATGACTACAGGTAGTTTTGCAGGGGGCAATTTCATTTGAGTTAAAAAGTGAAGTTAATCTGCTACTAAATTCAGCATATGAAAAGTGCATTCTTAAAATTTGTAAGGAATTCATTTGTGTGTAAATATTTGTATCTAAACTATGCATTAAATTAAGTAAAGTCAGTGGCATATACACAGCCGTTATCATTGTAGAATTGAAAATAGGGTGGTTTAACTTATTCCCTCCAGGTGGGGAAAATGTTTTTTGTTATTTTAGAACAAAAAAAATTACAATAGTTCTGAATTTAGTAATTCTATCCTTTGCTATATTTGGTGCGTTTAAAATAACCATCTTCAGTGGCACACAACAAGTCAAAGTTTGAAAGCTAATGTAGCCTTTGTTTTATCTAACGGAAACAGCCAAAATGATTAACGACAATTGCAGCTTCAATTTAAGTCGAATATCATTTTATATGCGAGTTCAGACACCGACTATTCTGATTGGTTGAAGACGCGTAGTTACAATCTATATAATTAAGCGAATTAAAGTTTTATTTATAGTTCAACTAAATTATTCACGAATTTTGTTCAGATCTCAAATATACATATACATATAAAGTCATCCACAATGCGAATTCAATGTCAATTAACTACATATAATATATACCGAGCCTGTAAATGGTACCAATCCTATGGTTGCCTAGTCGGCACATGGTATCAACACTAGGGCTGCCGAGTCAATTCATGGTACCAACAAAATGTATTTTACCAAACTTGAAATATACATGGATTTCTTAACACTGTTAGTCCAGCAAATCAATTTACTCTGTCCTTTATCAATATCAATCAATTTCGTGTTAATCATTACACATTAGAGTTTAAAGGTTCCATATCTGTAGAAGCCGACATCACTTTTCTAAGCCTACTTTATGTTATGAAGTTATACAGAAGATTGCGTCATTCTTTCTTTGAAGATCGATTCATTAGATTGAAGTCTATGTCCAACGGTGTTCCTACTTCGGATAAGCTGATTATGGCCTGACCTCTTTGTCCTGTATGAAAAGAACGTGTTTCTAGACGCACAGGAATTTCTTATCTATGGAAATTGAAACCATCTAAAATCCAGATTACGGATTACATATTGTTTGTGACGGAGAACTAATATATGTGAAATTGCGTCTTAAGTGTTGCGCACCTATTAACAAATTAGCCCAAATTGGACCAAAGTGATAAAACGAAGACAGCATGAACCGAATGTGCACGAAATTATACATTCCGTTCATGCTGTTTTTGGTTTATCCTTCCGGTCAAATTTGAAAGATTTTTTTGCAGATTACGGTATTTCCGTGGCGTGCTGCTAAAACTGTTTTGTGGTCCCAGGTTCGATCACTCCTGACAATCTGGGCTACCCTTGAAGCGTTGGATTTTATTGCCGCAATTATTCATTAACACAGCACCTAGAATTGACGTAGCCTACTGTGAGGAAAAATTTTCACTAAATTAATTAATCTTAAACCGAGATATCACAGGCTAAACTTTATAATAACTATTAACGCATTTAGCGCAATATTATACAATCTTGAAGAATAAGACTGAACTTGATATAAATACATGCCCCATTATGTACATACATTTTTCAGTATAAATAAAGCATTTTTTTAATTGAAAAGGCATTTCATCCAGTAGACCGGTTTCGTCTTTATTTGGAATTCATCACGTACTGTCCATTCAAGGCTCGAAACTGGGCACGTCCGTTTCAGAATTTGTTTACCTTACCACTGAGCCACCCTGTCGCATACGACACACACACACAATTTTTAGTTATGAACTAACTAATGTTTCATGGTTAGCCTTTCCTTTAGGTGGAGCTATTATATAGCATACACTTAGACCAAATAACCATCCTCAATCTGTCATTAGTGATCCGACACTACGCTACCTGTGGACGTGGTATTGAATTGAATATTTATAATATAAAATGAACATTGGTTAGTATAAAACTAAAAATGGTGTGTAGTGTGCCGCAGGATTATTCAGTAGTTAGATCATCAGATACCGATCCAGCCGTGCCCAGGTTTGAGTCCTATATATGAAAAATTCTAGACATTACGGTAGTTTTTCTATGTTGTCTGACGACTGGTTAAATAAAATGGTATTGGTGGTTACTTCAAACTTGCAAACTTGATTTAAAGAATTGTTACCATCAACCACGCAATCAATAATTTTTTAATCGAAAAACATAGCAAATCTCTCATCAATCACGTGTATTTACGCGTTTCGAACTTCCATGATCATCTTCACCGCACAACGACAATATGACTAGCAAGGACACCAAAATTAGATATTTTGCTCGCAGATTTAGTAGATTTCCATAGGCTTAACGGAAATATCAACTACTCAATTTTTTGCAGCTTTCGCCATGTGTACATACGTTATACAATTAAATAAAATAATGTTGGTTAGCATGATATAAATTATAATCCCGTTATATCTAACCACTAATTAACGAAGTTCAGAGTCAATATCTACTATTGCTTGCCTTAAAAACTTATATTTAAAATAAAATTAATTTCATTTCCGAAATTTATCAATTAAATGCAAAAGAATGACGTTGGTTGAACATGAATACGTACCTTTAATTTGACTACACCATATTGGTTCCTGAACATCTTGATAATTTTCTTCTAGTTTGGATGAATATCGCATATTTCCAGATGATTCCTCCATGGATGACAAGCCTAAGCTTCCTGGAGAAGTCTGACTTCCGTTCATCGTGCTGTTACAAATAGCCTCCGCGTAACTGGCAGACAAGGGCACATTAACATCTATCAGGTGATGCTCAAACGGTTTAATTAATGAATTGTTATAATTCACGTGTGAAAAATATCCAATGATTGCTGCTTTTCTACAACAGTTGTCTCCGGAATTTTCACAGCACAACTGCTCATTCGCAGATGGTAATGAAGGTTTTCCCGTACACGAGTCAAACCGAGATTGTTCAATAAAGCTGTTGTCGAATGAGTTTAATGTTTGCATTTGATTTCTAGATAAATGAACACATGCATCTCGAACGGCCACAAGCGGATTTTGAGCCTCTAGATATTGGCTCTGCATATTGTTTTAAAAGCCAAACGCTGGAAATAGAATCAAAAATTTTCACAAATGGCGGAAAATTTTACTCAGCTAAAGACTGTGCTATGTAATTTTCTACAAGTAACTGAGGTGTTTTCAACGGTTATAAAATCCTTTTATATTAGTTTCAGTCATAAATAGTATGATCCTGTTGACAAAACGTGCGAGTAATTTAGAAGGAGTGAAAAAGAAAGAGCGAGAGTGACTTTAAGAGACAAAGTTAGACGCATATGTGAATATAAAGAAATGGCCAATTGCAGAAAGGGCGTGAGTCAGGAGAACGTATAAATAAAGTACACTAATGTCAAGATCAACGCATCTGGTATATTTCGCATATGATTAGTTTAAACTACCAATCAAAAATGATCGCAAATACCCGGTTCAGTATACACCGCGCAAAATATATTGTTTAAACTTTTATTCACTCAGGTTAAATGTGCATACTCCAAAAATAATGACAGACTAGTAGACACATGGTGAAACGCAAAAAACACTGAACAATGTACGGGGAGGGGTGTAGAGGATTGGAGTTGTAAAAGCACTGGAAACTAAGTCTACGTCAGATTGAGAAATTGTCCGATAGTTAAATTGAGGTATGGACAATTTATCTACCAGAATTGCAAACAAATATAAATAATTGATATTAGTTTTTAATAAATAATCACATTTACTCAAATAAAGAGTAGAAACCAAACCAGTCATCCACCCATCTTCCGCATAATCTAATGTGTCATTTATCAACAAACCACATTACAATATGTTCAAACGTCCATCTATTAATATATATATATATATATCAAACATGCATTTATTCATCCATAAAAATAACGACCGATCTCCTAAAGCAAAATTGGATACGAGGGCGGTGAAAACTAATACATTATTAATCGGGGTTGCGATCATGATATAAGCAACAGTCTCATTATAAAAATATTTCTTGTCCTCATGTTCGGTCCAGAATTTTCTTCGGCGAGGTCGTGAATCTGAGCAAATTTGTTTCGGAGTTTGTTGCTCTAATCACTGAGCCATCAATCCACATATAAAAGCATCAGCCTATATATATTTTCTGATCTTCCATTGATATATATTCTTTGTTGCTGTGAAAAAAATATATTTTAGATTTTGTACTAAGTAATCCTATCTAATAAATAATCGGTTAAAATAGGACCACAAAGATATGCCAGTCTTCATTAACGAAATATTTAACCTCACGCGCAAATGAGTTTCGTGCATACTGGAAACTCATCAGAAGGTGTCGATACAACACCGTATACCAACTATATAATTGGCTAAGAAATGTGGAACTAAATGAATGGTTATTTAAGCAGTAATTGATTTTTCTTCATATGAAGTAATTCACAATGCTTTTTTACACTAAGCTCACTATATATAATATGTACCGAGTCTGTATCCTGTACTACAACAATGATGTTAGGATACAAATCTTGAAAATTATGTAAAAATAATAGATTTATCGCTGGGAAAAATTTCAACAAAATCGAGATTGCCAGCCAAATATGTGTAAGAGTTAGGCAAGAATACACATATTTCGGCCTTTATTTATATGAGTTATCACATTTTGATCGCAACATTCCATTAAATATATATATATTTAATTCATTCCTCTTTGTGTGGATTCAAAGAAATGTAATTGAATATTATTTACACAAGCATGTATGTATATATTTATGTATGTATGTATGTATGTATGTATGTATGTATGTATGTATGTATGTATGTATGTATGTATGTATGTATGTATGTATGTATGTATGTATGTATGTATGTATGTATGTATGTATGTATGTATGTATGTATGTATGTATGTATGTATGTATGTATGTATGTATGTATGTATGTATGTATGTATGTATGTATGTATGTATGTATGTATGTATGTATGTATGTATGTATGTATGTGTATGTATGTATGTATGTATGTATGTATGTATGTATGTATGTATGTATGTATGTATGTATGTATGTATGTATGTATACATGTATGTATGTATGTATGTATGTATGTATGTATGTATGTATGTATGTATGTATGTATGTATGTATGTATGTATGTATGTATGTATGTATGTATGTATGTATGTACGTACGTATTGCATGTACGCATGCACTGTATGCATGCATGCACGTACGTACGTACGTACGTATGCACGTACGTACGTACGCATGTACGTACGTACGTACGTACGTACGTACGTACGTACGTACGTACGTACGTACGTACGTACGTACGTACGTACGTACGTACGTACGTACGTACGTACGTACGTACGTACGTACGTACGTACGTACGTACGTACGTACGTACGTACGTACGTACGTACGTACGTACGTACGTACGTACGTACGTACGTACGTACGTACGTACGTACGTACGTACGTACGTACGTACGTACGTACGTACGTACGTACGTACGCATGTACGTACGTACGTACGTACGTACGTACGTACGTACGTACGTACGTACGTACGTACGTACGTACGTACGTACGTACGTACGTACGTACGCATGTACGTACGTACGTACGTACGTACGTACGTACGTACGTATGTACGTACGTACGTACGTACGTACGTACGTACGTACGTACGTACGTACGTACGTACGTACGTACGTACGCACGTACGTACGTACGTACGTACGTACGTACGTACGTACGTACGTACGTACGTACGTACGTACGTACGTACGTACGTACGTACGTACGTACGTACGTACGTACGTACGTACGTACGTACGTACGTACGTACGTACGTACGTACGTACGTACGTACGTACGTACGTACGTATGTACGTACGTATGTACGTACGTATGTACGTACGTACGTACGTACGTATGTACGTACGTATGTATGTACGTATGTACGTA